>JAUBNZ010000057.1:10767-29438 GCA_032355485.1 Bonnemaisonia californica
AAACCCCTTAATCTCCTAAAATCCGTGGAGCTGTTGGTTTATCTAATAATATAAAAACTAAAAACATTCCAAAGAAAAACCCCAAAATCATCAAAAAAAAACGCCCAATTAGTAAAAAAAAATTCTATCAAAAAAACGCCCAATTAGTAAAAAAAAATTCTATCAAAAAAACGCCCAATTAGTAAAAAAAAATTCTATACCGTACATATATATATTAGTATATATTAGTATATATATCACATTATTACTACAAATATATGTTATTTATATATATATACTAATATATTAAAGATTACACACTATATATATATTAGTATACAGATTATATCTCAATTAAATTATATTTTAATTACATATAAATACTAATATATAAATATATATATATTAGTCTATACCCCACATTACTATTAGAATTACATCTTATTCACATATAATACTAATATATAAACTTCTAAGAGTAATCTCATTTATACAGTTAGCATCTTTCCCGATATTCCGCAAATATCAGGATAGCTTCACATCGTGTCAACAACAACCAGTTATTCTATCGAAATTTTTATATAGCAGTCGATATCCCACATTACTATTAGACTTATATCTTTTTCACATATTAATACTACTACATAAATGGTAAACCAATCTTACTTATACAGTTAGCATCTTTCCCGATATTCCGCAAATATCAGGATAGCTTCACACCGTGTCAACATCAATCAGTTATTCTCGGTCAAACCGTTATATATTATAAATCCCCTTGCAGGTATTTGCAGTCCGACTCCCACCGCTCCCAGCGTGTGGTAGTAGCTCTATATTCCACATTACTCCGAGTTCTAATATATATAGGTTGCTCTTAGGAATTATTCTACTACTGTGTACTTGGAGTTTATTTTAAAAGAAAAAAATTGTAGAATAACGTGGCATAGTTATTCCAATCGTTACACCTGTCGTTCCCAACAACAGGTTTACTATAACTCACAGAAAAGAATAGCGTGTTAATTTGGATAATTATTCTAATCGTCTCACCAGCAGTTCCCAACAGCTGGATCACTTCCCCTTAGTTATTACCAATTGAATTACTTGATACTCTTTTGATGTTAGGTTTATTCTGCTTTTACATCTATAGCATACACTGATGTTCCCAACATCAGCAGCTGCTCCTAATCACATTCTGTTATCCCAATATATTTATGTGTAATGGCAGATAATCTATGTAGTAGTTTTTTTAGGTTCTTTTAAATCTTTTTCCAATCCCGATAGCTGAAGTCGCCCGACGTCAGCCCACAGTTCCCCCCGGTATACTACTTCTACATAGAATTATTTATGCTGCTAGTTAAAATTAACTAGCACCATAGGTTGCTTATTTTTATACTTTTTATTTTCTCTTTCAGCTCTATTCCTAAACCCCAATTATATAAAACTAAGAATCCCCTCCCCTCCATAGGGGCCCCTCCCCTTTGCTCCACCATTGAGATGAAAGGGTTCAATTTGAGTTTTTTTAAAACCCCTGAATTGAGATAAAGCCTTCCCTTCGCGTTTCGTAAAAAAAAAACGAAAACGAAAAAAGACACGAAATTTGGGGAAATTACTTCTTTTTAAAACGGATCTAATCTCTTAATTTACCAGAAATTTGTTTTTGTCCTACAAACACGAAACCCTTTCCTTCTCGTCTCAAACAAAAAACCGGAGACGCAAAAATGAGGGTTGAATTTTTGTAGGCGTGAAATAGAATATACCTCTAAAAGTTCTTTCAAAACTGACTAACGAACCTTGCAAACAGAGGCTCTAAACTGTGTTTCTTTTGGATATTTTTAGTTTATTGGATAAATCAACAGTTCCACGAATTTTAGGAGATTAAGGGGTTTCTATGAAGTTACCTAGTAATTGCGGAATTTAAACTGATTTAAGTACATATGCACAGAACTCTTTGTAAAAGTTAACATTTCTTACATACTTAGAGGTTCTCTCAAAACTGTAAAGGGTTTCTAAGGGTTCTCTCAAAACAGCCTGACAAACCCTTTAGGCGGAGGTTCAAACTGCGTCTCTTTTGGAATGTTTTTAGTTTTTATATTATTAGATAAACCAACAGCTCCACGGATTTTAGGAGATTATGGGTTTCTATGAAGTTACCTAGTAATTTGCAAAGTTTAAACTGATTTAAGGATATACGTATAAAACTTATTGTAAAAGTTAATATTTTTACATACTTAGAGGTTCTCTCAAAACTGTAAAGGGTTTCTAAGGGTTCTCTCAAAACTGCCTGACGAACCCTGTAGATGGAGGTTCAAACAGCGTAGAATATTTTTAGTTTTTATATTATTAAATAAACCAACAGCTCCACTGATTTTAGGAGATTATGGGTTTCTATGAAGTTACCTAGTAATTTGCAAAGTTTTAACTGATTTAAGGATATACGCATAAAACTTATTGTAAAAGTTAATATTTTTTACATACTTAGAGGTTCTCTCAAAACTGTAAAGGGTTTTTAAGGGTTTTCTCAAAACAGCCTGACAAACCCTTTAGGCGGAGGTTCAAACAGCGTCTCTTTGGAATGTTTTTAGTTTTTATATTACTAGAAAAACCAACAGCTCCACGGGTTTTAGGAGATTAGGGGTTTCTAAGGGTTCTCTCAAAACTGCCTGACGAAACCCTGTAGATGGAGGTTCAAACAGCGTAGAATATTTTTTAGTTTTTATATTATTAGATAAACCAACAGCCCCACGGATTTTAGGAGATTAAGGGTGTGGAAAGATTTTAGAAAAAGGGTTGAAGTAATTTACCAAATCTAAGCATTATGTTGTTAGTTCCCACGCATTTAATTGGAGGCGTCAATCTCAATTATTGCTTTATTGGATAACCTGTATAAAATTTTGAATTTTGGTTTTTCATCTTTTCAGGGAACTAAAGGCAGTAATGTCGTACTCCCGAGACTCAAGTGAACTCACTATTTTTCTGTTAAACTGTGCTAAAATATTTTATAATTTACACATTTAAAGATTTAATTGTTACTTGGGATGGTATACCAAAAAACTAAGGTTCTGAGGCTAACAATGAAATGGCAAGAGGTATGTTTAATTAGAAACTAAAACCTGAAAAGATCAAAGTACTTATTTTAAAGGAAATATGCCTGGTCTAATAGTTAAATACTAATTGATATTATTAAATTAGCTTTTTAAGCCTTGTGGATATAAAGATTTATTAGAACTAGACAAAATAAAATGAAATTAACTTATTATAATTTTAATATCACTAACAATTAAAGCCCTTATGGTCTAGTGGTTAGGACACCGCTTTTTCACAGCGGTGACACAGGTTCAAACCCCGTTAAGGGCAGTTTTTAAATGGTCAATTTATTTTTTTGGTGTGATAGCCCTGTGCTTTGGCAAACTTATTTTAATGATCCTGCAAGTATTACTATGGAAGGTATTTTAATTTTTAATAAGCATTTATTATTTTTATTAGTAATAATTGTGCTGTTTGTAGCTTGGTTACTTTTCCAAACAATTTACTATTTTGTTGAGTTTAATAATAAATTTAATTCCAAATTCGTACATTCTAAGGAGTTAGAGATTGTTTGGACTTCAGTACCGGCTCTTATCTTATTAATATTAGCAACTCCGTCATTTACATTATTGTACGCAATGGATGAAATTTCAGAGCCAGAATTATCTTTAAAAATTTTGGGCCACCAATGGTTTTGGAGTTATGAAATTTCAGACTTCAATTCTTGTCAAAAAAAGGAACAAAGTTTAAAATACGTCTGTTATATGATGGTTTTAGATGGTTTACCAAAAAATAAGCAAGGGTATTTTCGATTATTAGAAACAAATAAAAGAGTAATTTTACCAACAAATATTCATTTAAGATTATTAGTAAGCGCAGCTGATGTTTTGCATAGTTGGACTGTACCTTCATTCGGTTTAAAAATAGATGCTTGCCCGGGCAGATTAAACCAGATAAATTTATTTATAAAAAGAATTGGTGTTTTTTTTGGTCAATGTAGTGAAATTTGTGGGGTCAATCACGGATTTATGCCAATTGTAATTGTTTCTTTACCAACTTTGCAATTTCATAATTATATTATGACCAAATTAGAATTAACTAGTCAAGGGGTATGATATTGAAATTATATAAACAGTTTAGGACGAGTGAAATAATCATCCAAGATCAGATGAGAAACGGCTTTACCATTCGTATACATCATGATGTATCAGATTAGATTCATTTACTTTTTTTCTTATTACCGTTGCAACAAAACATAGTACTAAAATGTTTAGTGTTTTATGCACTCATTTTTTATAATTGCGAGTGCTTTGGTTAACTGTGACATAACGCACTTCTATCAAAATAAGTTGAATTGATTGATAAATGCCTTAGTTCTTTACAAGCTTATAGCTCAGTGGTTAGAGTGTACGCCTGATAAGCGTAAGGTCAGTAGTTCGAATCTACTTAGGCTTAAATTAATTATATAGATGACTTTAAAAAAAAAATCGTTAGTAAAAAAAATTAAAAATTTTACAATAAACTTTGGTCCACAACATCCTGCAGCTCATGGTGTACTAAGATTAATTTTAGAGCTTAAAGGTGAAGTTGTTGAAAGAGCAGAACCACATATAGGACTTTTACATAGAGGTACTGAAAAATTAATAGAATACAAAAATTATGTACAAGCATTACCTTATTTTGATAGGTTAGATTATGTTTCTATGATGGCACAAGAACATTCTTATTGTTTAGCGATTGAAAAATTGTTTAATTGTAAAATTCCTAGACGAGCTCAATATCTTAGAGTATTATTCGCGGAAATTACGAGAATATTGAATCATCTGTTAGCTGTTGGTTGTCACGCTATGGATGTAGGAGCTATGACACCATTTTTATGGGCTTTTGAAGAGCGAGAAAAATTAATGGAGTTTTACGAAAGAGTTTCCGGTGCAAGAATGCATGCAGCATATTTTAGACCAGGAGGTGTTCATGTGGATGTACCTACAGGAATGTTAGCTGATATTTTTATTTTTATTGAACAATTTAATTTACGGTTAATTGAAATTGAAGATATGCTAACTGAAAACCGGATTTGGAAACAGCGTTTAGTGGATATCGGTATTGTCAGTGCGTCTGACGCACTTGAATGGGGCTTTAGTGGCGTGATGCTAAGAGGTTCTGGTATTAAATGGGATTTAAGAAAAAGCCAACCGTATGAAGTGTATGGTGAGGTTAACTTTTCTATTCCTGTGGGTACAAATGGGGATTGTTACGATAGATATTTAATTAGAATTTTTGAAATGAGAGAATCTTTGAAAATTATGGAGCAATGTTTAAGTAATATTCCTCTTGGATTGATTAAAACAGATGATAATAAAATTACCCCACCAGCAAGAAGTAATATGAAGCAATCTATGGAATCTTTAATTCATCATTTTAAAATGTATACTCAGGGTGTTGTTATACCAACGAATGAAACTTATGTTGGTACTGAAGCACCTAAAGGTGAGTTCGGGGTTTATTTAGTCTCAAACAATACAAATAGGCCCTATAGATGTAAAATTAAGGCACCAGGTTTTGCTCATTTACAAGCGTTAGACCATATGTCAAAGGGGTATTTGATTGCTGATGTAGTTACAATAATAGGTACTCAGGATATTGTATTTGGTGAAGTTGATAGATAATAATGCGATTTATAGTAAAGAAGTTTTTGAAAATAATGTCAAACGGAGCACTTACTAAAAGTGTTCTCAATTCGGTTTCTAGAAATAAACGTTTATGCTTTTTTTATGAAAAAGACTATAATAATATGAGTTTTTATTTAAAGGTTAGGAATTTAAACCAGATTATTAATGAAAATGCTCAATATAGAAAAAAATATTTAAATTAAATATGACTAAAAATTTATTAATTATAGAAAATTTTAAAAACATATCAAAAATATTACCTGTAGAAAAAATTCAACTTCTTAATTCAGAAATGACGATAGTATGTCGGTCTAAAAATTTACCAGAAATTTTATTGTTTTTTAAAAATCATGTGTTGTGTCAGTTTAAAGTATTAACTTGTATTTCGGCAGTAGACTATCCGCAAAATAAATATAGGTTTAAAATTATTTATGAATTATTAAGTATTCGGTACAATTCACGAATAAGAATTAGTTTGTTTGTAGATGAGCTGACTACTGTAGATTCAGTTGGTGGTATTTTTCCAGCGGCTAGCTGGTATGAATGTGAGACGTGGGATATGTTTGGGGTTTTTTTTAAAAACCACCCGAATTTAAAACGTATTTTAACTGATTATGGTTTTGAAGGGTATCCTTTAAGAAAAGATTTTCCTTTAAGTGGTTTTGTTGAAATGAGGTATAATGAAACAAAAAAAAGAGTTGTAAGTGGGTCTATTGAGTTAAGCCAAGAATATAGGACATTCAAGTTTTTGACATCTTGGGAAATTTAAATTTTAAACTGATATATGAAGAATTGCACACAAAAAGATAACAATAATAAAAAAGTTTTTAAATTGTCGGAGCATAAAAAATTGATGCTAAAAAATTTAATAAATGATACAAATTTATCAAGAGTGGCACGGTGGAAGTCTTTTGAAAAATTATTCACATTTTCAGCAAAAAGTTCGTTGTCTTATTTTACTAATAGATGTGTAATTACTGGTCGAAAAAAAAGAATTAATAAATTATATAGTTTTTCACGGATTATATTTCTAAAATTAGCCAGGGAAGGTAGTTTAGATGGATTAAAAAAATCAAGTTGGTAAATTTTATTTAAAATTAGAATGACTATTAATAGTATAAATTTAAGAACATCAAGCCCATTATACAAATTTGCATCTCGGTGGCTTTTTTCTACAAATCACAAAGATATAGGTACCTTATATTTAATTTTTGGAGCAATAGCAGGTGTAGCGGGGACTGCATTATCTTTATATATTAGAATTACATTATCACAACCTAATAGCAGTTTCTTAGAGTATAATCATCATCTTTACAATGTTATTGTAACAGGTCATGCGTTTATTATGATCTTTTTTATGGTAATGCCAACATTAATTGGTGGCTTTGGGAATTGGTTTGTTCCATTAATGATTGGTGCTCCTGACATGGCTTTTGAGAGCAACTTGGTTTTTTACTAAATATTATGATAAAAACACCGAAAGTGTTAGCTTATAAAAGTAACCCTAAGCTCAGAGGGTGGTGTGAAGTATTTATTAGTCTACGTACAGGAACAAGTTTAAAATGGCTTTATATGAGTCGCTGTTGGCACAAAAGTGGAAGGCAAGTGTGCGATAACACCTCAGCCTCAGAAATCTTATCCTCTCGGGTTATATCTTATCCAAACCCACAGCTAAAGAATTTGAGTCTAATAAATAAAAGTTTTACTTCATCATATATATTGAAACCAGGTGGAAGTACTTATAAGTTTAAGAACGTTATACGTAACTTTAGTGTAAGGATTAACTTAAAGGATCGTTATAACCAGTTTGAACGAAAAAGTGCTAGGGAAGTTACAGTAGAAGGTCGATCAATAGAAATGTTGATTGAAAAAATCAGGAGTAGTGATGCTTCTTTAATGAACCTTTATAATAATCCTAAATTGCTGAAAAATCTATTTAGTCTACAATGTTTACGTGACATTGAAGAAATTATTAGTGATTATAATCTACTTGTAACTAAAATTGTTATTGTTTCTCTTAAAAAAGGGGTCCGTATGACCCAAAAGAATTTACCGAATGACATAGTGAGATTACAATGTTTGCTAATGGAATCTTTCTCTATTGCTGTATATGCTGTGGATTATATTAAGGTCTCGTCTGGCGGTAATACTGCTGGAACAGACTTAGTTCGCTTTAGAAAAAAATCTGGGTTTCTAAAGGCTATACAAGATACCAGGCTTAAAAACTCTAGGTATGGATTTTCCTCTAAAAGTATTAAAGTTAAAAAAGATCTACCAAAATCCATTCTCGACAACCTTGCTGAAGATTCTAAACTTGCTAAGTTGCAGGCCGACGAATTTAATTTAAAACTTCAGATTGATCTTATTAAAAAAGTGAATATGAAATCTATTCGTAAAAAT
Organism: Bonnemaisonia californica; assembly: GCA_032355485.1. Lineage (NCBI taxonomy): Eukaryota > Rhodophyta > Florideophyceae > Bonnemaisoniales > Bonnemaisoniaceae > Bonnemaisonia > Bonnemaisonia californica. The sequence continues at coordinate 18,837 of JAUBNZ010000057.1, forward strand.
TATAAGTCTAAAAGTGTTAAAAGAGTGTGGATACCTAAAAGTAATGGTAAATATAGGCCTCTAGGTATACCTACCATTCGTGACAGAATACTACAAAAAATTTTTCAACTAGTTGTTTTACCGATTGCGGAATCCCAAGCGGATTCTAATTCGTTTGGTTTCAGGGAACGCCACAGTGCTCACCAAGCCATATCTATAATTGTAGACTCGGTAATGAGGTACTCTAAAATAAACCAACCTAATAAACGGTCTGCCCCTAGTAAAGTAAGCGCCGATACTTATAAGAATACACGTAAGCCCAAGTTTATAGTTAAAGGAGGTAATATAGGCGGTCGTAGAAAGAGTAAAAGGGAGTATCATAAATCTTATTATGTATTTTCTTCTAAGGAATTAAAGAAAAAGACCTTATTGCAGTATAAACCTTATGTTAAATACCTAAATGTAGATATTGTAGGTTGTTTTGACAATACAGCTCATTCTAGTATTTTAGAACTCACCCCTATTGCTAATAAATATTTATTTTTGCTGAAGACTTGGCTTAAAGCTCCCGTAGTTGGCCCCGAAGCAATTGATTCTAAAAAAATTATTCGATCTATACCTAAAGCTGGTGTTCCTCAAGGATCTATTATTGGTCCTATTATATGTAATATTGTATTAGATGGTCTCGAACAGTTTTTATATAAAGTTTGTCTTGAAAATACTTATTACAACTTAAATTCTAAGCAGCAACTATTCGCTAAAAATAAAATTGGTAGTGAAAATTTAATTGTTAAACGTGAAACGAATGTTACCTGCTTAAGGTTTGCTGATGGTATTTTTATTTTTGGGTTAGTAAATAAGACTATCTTTGAGAAAATTGAAATCAAGCTGGTGGAATTTCTTAAATCGAGAAGGCTGAGTATAACTAAATCAACGGGGAACGTTAAAGTCTTCTGTCCAGGCAATTCTTTTAAATATTTGGGATTTGACTTTTGCTTTCCTGATTATAAAAAAAGTCGTGGGAAATTGAATAAAGGTCGTTTCACCAAGTACCGCTGGGATATTACTTCTATGTGTAACCATAGAATATCGGCATACCATAGGTCTAATCCTTATATTAGGATTAATACTGAAAAGCTAGCTTTGATCAAAGATAAAGCTCGTAAACTATTTGTCCGCAGTCTTGCTAGTCAGCCCTTAAATGCTATTATAAATCAAAATAATGCTTTAATTAGAGGTGTTTGTAATTACTATAGTATCAGTAGAGAGTGTAGGCTTCAGCTAGATGCACTAGAACCATACTTCTATAGGCAACTATGGAAAGTTGTCAAACAAAAATTTGGATCTAAACCTAAAAAAATATCTTTTATTAAATCTCAATTTATCCGTAAAGGTAGATTTGTTTATAAAAGGGCTATACAATTGAAGCCATGTGATATAAAACCTAATTCGTCATTGAATATATTCTGGGTTCGTACTCCTCAAAAAATTCTTGACTTGAATATATATATGGATAAGGAAATTATTGAAACATTTAATAGGAAGAAACAAATTGGTATCAACTTAAACCCTCTTAATTATTATAACGACTACAATAAGCAAGAATTACACGAAATGCTTATTGAGCATCAGGATGGTCTTTGTCCCATTTGCATAGAAGAGTTGAAACACATGTCTGCTAAAGAATTGGATCATGAGCCGTCTATACATCAGTTGAGGGAAAATATTTTGGGGCAACTTATTTGTAAATTAAAACTACCTGCGGGCAGTGATAATACCCCTGTAGTCTATAAAAAGCTACTAAAATTGCCAGAAATTGATGTGGAAAATGCTATTATGTCTGAATTAAGGTCTAATCTATTTCTTAGGTCTATTCATCGTAAATGCCATAAAACTATTGATTATGATGTTGGTCTTAAGGAAAAAGCTTGGCGGAAAGAGGTTAGAAAAGGAACAAACAAGGAAATTTACCGTGATATTGTTAAATTTCGTGATAATATCAAAGCAGTCATTAGACGACACAAGAAACTTTCCAAGGCTCAAACTATGGAAATTTCAAGAAAGAGAAAGAACCCTTATAACAATATACATGGGGACGAATAGATGGTTCATTCGTCTCCGTGCTTCCTGGAAGCTGTAATCCCCAGTGATGGGTCCGTACAGTTTTGGGCATGGATGATCTTAGGATTGGTCTAATGCACCCCAAGGATGAATAATATTAGTTTTTGGTTATTACCACCTTCATTGTTATTATTAATTGCATCAGTTTTATGTGAAGCAGGTGTTGGAACAGGTTGGACGGTTTATCCTCCTTTATCTAGCATTACAGCACACTCTGGAGGCGCTGTAGATTTAGCAATTTTTAGTTTACACGTATCAGGTGCATCTTCAATTTTAGGTGCTATCAATTTTATTTGCACTATTTTTAATATGCGAGTTAAAAGTTTATCATTTCACAAATTACCTTTATTTGTTTGGGCTGTGTTAATTACAGCGTTTTTATTACTTTTATCTTTACCTGTACTAGCAGGATGTATTACGATGTTATTAACTGATAGAAATTTTAATACAAGCTTTTTTGATCCAGCTGGTGGAGGTGATCCTATATTATATCAGCATTTATTTTGGTTGTGCGACTAAGAAGTTGCGTGTAATTTTATTTTAATGTAGACAAGGTTAATATCTAACAGATGCTTTAACCGCATCTGATATACCTAACAGTGAAAGACTTACCGGATACGTATAAGAGCGTTATGGGACTGTAGCATGTCTGGAACTGAGGTTAATTTTGAGAACCCACGGAATTTAATGCGGACATATAAAACTGGGCTCATGAGAGTCGTACGTTAGAAGACGAAGATCGAACCATTCGGAGTCTCAATTCTAGATATCTACGTACCATTTCTTTCGAAAAGAATGACAACATATTCCAAGGGAGCCAACTCTTAATACAATGTACCAAAAGTTTTCTTTTTCTTTTGTACTCCTCTACGCACGTAAAACTTAGTGAAAGCCCACACGGTCCAGTTCCCGTTTACTCGGTGATGGACCAAGTCAAGTGTAATTTGACAAAAAGGCTACAGATGTAGGATAGTAATCCTGTAAAACCTTTAGAGCTACAATGTATACAAAAGCTCCTACAAAAAAGGAAGTAACTAGATGATACCTACTAGTCAAATATTTTGGAAGGTGTATTGGTTTAGCTCATGTAAAAGTAGTATTTATACTCCTTTATCTTCGACTCTTTCCCTAAGCCTTCAACATTTAAAAAAAAACTGCCATTAAAAATCAATTTCATTATGAATTTAAAGATCAAGATAAATAAATTATTTAGTACGTCCGCAACGGATATTAAAGATTCTAAGAAGATTAAGAAAAAAATCAAATTAATTTCGTACAAAGAAATTATCAACACTGAAAACTTAAACAAGGGATTAGCAAGGACCAAAGGAAATGTTTCGCCAGGCCTAGATGGTGAGGTAAAAGCTAATTTCACAGAAAAAAAAATAGAAGGATTATTTAAATCCCTAAAAAGTCAACGATTTAAACCCACTCCGGTAAAAAGAGTCAATATCCCAAAACCTGATGGTGGGACGCGTCCTTTGGGAGTAGCGTCTCAAAAGGATAAAGTCGTTCAGGCAGCTATCCTCAACAAACTTGAGCCGGTGCTTGAAAACGTATTTCTAGACTGTTCGTACGGTGGTAGACCTAACAAAAATTGCCACCATGCCTTAAAAACCATCAAATCTAAATGGCAAAATGTAACATGGATCATAAACATCGACGTGCAGAAGTACTTTGATACTATAAATCATGACCTTCTTCTTAGTATGCTAACTGAATATTGTGATCAAGCTACAATCGAACTTATAAGAAAATTCCTAGTATGCGGGTATATTGACCTGTATAATAATCCAAACACGCTGGAGAGATCCGAAATCGGAACTCCTCAAGGCTCACTAATATCACCTATCCTGTCAAATCTTTATCTTCACCTTCTAGATAAGTTCATAGTCGAAAATCTGCTTCCCGAATGGAATCGCGGTAATGAACGGAAATTTATTTCCGGCTATCAGACCCGTAAACTACTAAGTGCGGAAGAACAGAAAGCGGTGGACAAATTAAATATCAAGGGTCTCACAGAAGCTATTGCCAGGCTTAAACATAACGAGTGGGTTAAAGAGGGGCTACCTTCGAGGAACCCCAAAGATGAAGACTTCCGACGTATGTATTATGCGAGATATGTCGATGACTTCATAATCGGTTTTAGTGGTACCCGAGCGGAAGCAGAGGAAATAAAAGCCTCAATCGAAGCGTTCCTTTTGGACAAATTAATACTAAAAACTAACGAAACTAAGTCATATATAAGTCATTCATCTGACAAAGGGACAAAATATTTGGGATTCTTTATTCGTTATATTGTGAACAACAAGATTGTAAAAGACCCTCGTATCCTTGAGAAGGATGGAAAAGGTATGGGCTATCAACTCAAATCAACAGCTATCAACTCAGCCCAATTGAGGATACCCACTGAACTTATTCTACGACGTGCCGTTGATCGCGGATACGGGAAAATACGGAAAAGCGGTACTATCAGACCTTCCTCATGTCGTAAACTTAGCTCCCTTGACGATAAACTAATCGTACAAAGATTTTCGAGCATAATAAGAGGTATAATGGGTTTTTATTCCCCAGCTAATAAACTTAGTGACCTCTGGCAAATAGTCGCCTTTTACCGCAAATCGTGTGCATTAACACTTGCGGACAAACATAAATTAAAAACTGCGGCGAGTGTATATAAATGGTACGGCCCCAATCTTAAAGTGTCTGATCCAATTAAGAAAAAAGAAACCGTACTCTTTTATCCTACCACTTTAAAATCTACTGGCAACTTCAAACTAGGAAAACACAATCTTACGTTGTCAGCTTCTGTAACGGACCCAATTCAAGGTTCTTACAAATCTAATATAAAGTCAGAAAAGACTTGTCAATGGCCACACTGTGACCGTACCCAAAGCTTGGAAGAACACCACATTAATCCAGTCAGAAATATTAATGGCAAAAGCAAAGGTTTATCGGAATACCAAGTATGGTTGAGAAAAAAACAAAGACAAACAGTCTCTTTATGCCGTGAACATCATCTTGAAATTGAAAAACTTTCTCGTTTGAAAAAGTAGCGTACATGAAGCCACTAAACATCTTTGAATAAACGAAAGTTTATATTTGAGGACGAGCTCAGTGCAGGATGGCCTCTTGCATGCTGTAGCTCTGAGACGGGGGGAAAGCCCTATGTCTATTTTTGGTCATCCAGAAGTTTATATTTTAATTTTACCCGGATTTGGCATAATTAGTCACGTTATTGTAAGTGCAGCTAGAAAACCTATTTTTGGTTATTTAGGCATGGTTTACGGTGCGCCGTTGCGTTTGTTTATCCGTCATGTATACTAGTCAAATACATATGAATTCGTTCTCTATAGTCATAATCCTTCTCGAGGTAGCGGTCAATAAAGACCGTGGAAAAGCATCGAGTGACAGCAGGTTGAGGTGTAGTATAAAAACGCCAAGACTATCTGAGGAAATGTTGAATAAGATTACGTTAAGAAATTTGATACGTTCTGCTGGGGCCGCATTACCCGTCTGGCCTATTTATACTAATGACCAATTTACATTGTGGATGGATATATGCGTACAGATATTCATCCAAGAGAATACATGTACAGCACTCCAAACAGGAGCTTATGGGGCGCAAAAATCTAAGTTCAACAGACTTAAAAATCGGATAAATTTAAAAACTACGGGATTTAACCCCTTTGGACAGGATGGTCTTAGGGGAAAACGGAGTATCCATAGTACCCACTGCGTGTTTGGGAAAGGGATACAGGCAAATTTTCATCCTTCGTTCTATCGCCGGTTATTCACAACAAACATTCTAACTAATAAACTGCAAGTTAGGGTCCTAACCACGAAAATGATTAAGGATGTAAGAAGTAGCAAAAATAAAGATGGAAGACATTGTAACTTACTGCAGATTATAAGTTCAGTCGATACTCTTATTCTTGCGTATTTAATTATTAAGCGTAAAAAGGGAGTATCTGCTAAGGGTATTGACCATGAAACTCTAGATGGAATTAATATTGGGTATTTTAACAGGATCTCTAAAGAATTAAAAAGAGGTAGTTTCCAATTTAGTCCAGTTAGAAGAGTTAATATTCCTAAACCAAATACTACTGTGACACGTCCTCTTGGTATAAGTAAACCGAGACAAAAAATAGTTCAAAAAGCCATAGATCTGGTACTTAGTACCATTTTTGAAGAAAAATTTTTAGATTGTAGTCATGGTTCAAGACCTGGTCGTAGTTGTCACAGTGCACTAAAAAGACTCCAATTTACAGTGGGTAACGTTTCCACTTACACATTTTGTATTGAAGGGGATATTAAAGGCTGTTTCGATAATATTCCGCATGCCAAAATCACTAAAGGTATTAGTAGAGAAGTTGATTGTCCTGCCACTTTAAATCTTGTTAGAAAAATCCTAAACGCTGGTTACGTTTTAGATGAGGAACTAAAGACTCACGGAAAGAATGCCAAAATATATAAGTCAAAAATTGGTACTCCGCAAGGGGTTGTTCTAAGCCCACTTTTTAGTAATATAGTATTACATGAGCTAGATTGGTACGTATGTGGGATCTTGGACAAAGAATTTCGTAAAGGCAAACAACGGAAGGCTAATAACGAATACCGGCGATTGAGGTATAGAATTAAAAACGAAAACGATCTAAAAGTTAGAAAAAAATTAATAAATGGGGCTCTTGCCATTCCTTCAAAGGTAACAGAAGACCCATACTTCAAAAGGATTTTTTATACTCGTTATGTTGATGATTGGGTTTTGTTTGTTGCTGGGGATATGAGAGACACAAAAAATATTCGTAGTTTGATTTCTAAAAAATTACAAACATTAGGGCTAACCCTTAACTTAGAAAAAACCCATATTACTTCATTAAGAAAAGGCGTATGCCATTTCTTAGGAGTTGACTTTAAGATTCGAAAGAATTCTGAAGAACACTTCAAGCCAGTTAGGGTTGTGAAGAAAGGTGAAACATCAATTAGACAAAGATTTACACCAAGACTGATATTAATGGCTCCAATTGTGAAACTTTTGGAGAAATTGTTCAAGCAAGGTTTTGTTAAAAGAAGTAGTTTAGGTGAGTTCTTCCCGAAAGGAAAGCAAGGGCTATCGCAGTTATCTCACCCACAAATTATAAATTATTTTAATAACAGAATACGTGGTGTGTTAAACTACTATAGTTGTGTTCATAATCGTAATTCATTATGGACTATAGTTAGGTTTTTAAAATACTCTTGTGCGCTATGTCTCGCAAAAAAATTTAAATTAAAAACCTTAGCTAAAACTTTTAAAAAGTTTGGTCCGGAATTGGAATTTGTTAATGATAAGGAAAAAGTCTATAAGATTTTTCGTCCAGAAAACCTTAAAATTCTTCCTATTGAGGAAAGATTTAAAACTGGTCAGAACTATGAAATTGACAAATTATTAACTCAATCCTGGGCTAACAGTTTAACTTACTCACAGTTTGATGAACCGTGTGCTATTTGCGGTACTACTGATGACATAGAAATTCACCATATGAGATCTGTAAAGAATGTTCGTTTGAAAACTCGAACATATGCGCAATGGGTCGGTGGATTTTTAAGAAAATCAATTCCTTTATGTAGTAAACACCACAATAATCTCCATTCAGGAAAACTATCCATGGAAGAAATTAATAGATTATCTGCTTATAAGGGTAAATCTAAATTTCCTGAATAGAGACTTAATAATTAAACAATATTTTAAAATAAATTTGCTGGCGAGCCGTATGACGGGAAACTGTCACGTACGGTTCTGAGGGCAGGATATAGTGCATTGTCTTAATAATGTACATATAAATACACTGACCCCTACCTATGTTTTCTATTGGCGTTTTAGGGTTTATTGTATGGGCCCACCATATGGCGCGCGTGAACGTTACATCGCGGGAAAAATCTGTTCGGTATTATGATTTTTAGGAAAGACTCACTGCTGTATATAAAGTATATGGTAGCAAAGCAAGAGTCTAAAGGGACAAAGTTCATCTGGGTTCATCGCCAGGATAAGTTCTCAGTTCTCATACTGTGGATCGAATTAGTCCCCATCCTGAATAACTGCAGGGTTAAGAAAATGAAGGTTAGAATCAAGGGTTCGTGTGCAACCGTGTCAGCGTTATTTAAATATACAAATAATTCGAGCATTTTATTCAATAAGGACTTTTATACATGTGGATTGTCCATCCGAACATTGAATAGACTACTAATAAAGGTACTTTGTACTAATTATTTGAAAATGATTACCGACCCTAAGCAGTTAGTTCCTTCCCCACTTTGTATAAGTCACGTCATGCCCACAACCTTAATAGGTTGCGGGACAAGGAGCTCCGTAATGTCTAGATACAAGCTTAAAGCTTGTAGAAATTCAAAGGGAGCAGGAAAATTTGTACGTAAGCTATCTACCTCTTGCATTGACTTGTCTGCGGATTGGCTTACCAACGAACTAAGATCTTTAGGTCTTAATTCTCGTAAAAACAATATTGCAAAAGTTAACATAAATGTTAACTCTCTTCTAAGTTCACCTGAATTTTGGGTGCATTGCTATGAAAGTATCAAGAGTAATCCTGGTATTCTTTCGCCTGGTGGTAGTCCTGATGGCAGCGCGAATCTTTCTATTGATGGGATTGACTTAGACTATTTTAATTTACTAGCTAAAAAAATAAAATCTGGCCGTTTCCATTTCGGTCCTACTAGAAAAACTATTATTACTAAACCTGGTGGAGGCAGTCGTCCTTTGGGCATTGCGGACAGTCGCGACAAAATTGTTCAAAAGGGAATGGCTATTATCCTTGAACAAGTTGCAGATCATCGGTTTTCTGATTCTAGCTTTGGATCTCGTAGAGGCAAATCTGCACACGACGCTATGTCTTATATTCGCAAGAAAGTCCCTTCTGGCATGTGGGCCATTGAAGGTGATATTAGTAAATGTTTTGATAATTTTGACCATAAGAGGCTCGTATCACTTATTCGTAAGAAATACGTCGACCATCAGATTTTCTCTGACCTTTTATACAAAGCATTGAAAGTGAAAATCATTTCTGTGGAGGGCTCATTTATTAATAAGATAGGAACGCCGCAAGGCTCTGTTGTTAGCCCTATTTTATCAAATATCTATTTACATGAGTTCGACTTGTTTGTCCTTGAGGGCGATTTCTTATCCAAATACAGGTCTAATAAGAGTAGTGCGGTTAATCCCGCATTTACAAAATTTCTGAAACTTAAGAAACATGAAATTTTGGAACCCGAGAGTGTTAGAATTTCGAAAGGAAAGAAAAAATATTGGAGTTTCTTACACAAACTTAGAGTTGCTAAGTTAAAGGAAGCTACTAAACTGAAAATACCTCGTTTAAAACCTAAGGGTTTCAATAGGAAAATTGCTTACGTCCGTTATGTGGATGATTTTATTATTTTTGTTTGGGGTACTAAAAATGATTGTCTTGAGATTAAAAAACTCGTTGGGAACTTTCTCAAATCTCAACTATCCTTGGATCTTTCTAAGGAAAAGACTAAAATTACGTACCTAAAGAAGGACAAGGCTAAGTTTCTTGGCTTTGAGCTATGGCAATCTCCATCTAGGATCCCGTCATTTAAAAAAGACGTTAATCCTAAAGGTATTCTGGATAGAGAGGGTAAGGACTTGAAATATCGGGCAGCAACTCTGCAGGTTCCCCGTCTTCGTATTACGTTTAGCATGAACTCTGTTCTCGTTAAACTCGTTGACAAAGGACTTGTTCGCTATAAGGCTGGTAAATTCTTCCCAACTAGTTACAAGCCTGCCTTACAATATGATATTTCTAATATTATTATTTATCTGAAAGCTGTGTTCCGTGGTCTCGCCAACTACTACGGCTATTGTCATAATTGGTATGACGCCAAAACATTATTTAACTATTTTGGTAAATATTGTGTAGCAATGACTATTGCTCATAAAACTAAATCCAAGGTCCCTAAAGTTTTTACTAAATACGGGGATGAGTTAAAAGTTACCAATGCAAAGGGTAAAGTTACCGGTTTTTATGGTTCTTTATCTAATGCTGCTATAAAAAGCAAGTCGGTTAACGATTTCACTAATAATGATGCGGTACCATCTATTGAAAACCTCCTTTTTAAACATTTAAAGCTAGCCAAAATCCATCTAATACACTGGCCGTGTGTTATTTGCGGAAAACCTGCGGAAATGCATCACATCAAACACGTCCGTCAGGCCTTAAAGAAAAAGTCTCCAAAATCATTTAATGCGTATCTAGAAGCTATGAGACTTGTCAACCGCAAGACCCTACCTGTTTGCAGAGAACACCACCTACAGATCCATAGTGGCAATTATGATGGAGTTTCCCTAAAGAAACTCTTCGCAACCTTTAAATCTAAGGGTGTTGGTTTCAATGAGCTGAAGGCGAAATCTCTCATTGAAAAGTCTTCAGGTAAAACTGAAGCAAAATAAAATATTGTTTAGAATTTTCTGGAGAGCTCAATGAGGGGAAA
>JAUBNZ010000058.1:0-11864 GCA_032355485.1 Bonnemaisonia californica
TGAATTTTTGGATTTTGAAATTTCGAATTTCTTGGCGCTCAATTCGAGAGCGCCGGCCAATAAGGTCTGGCCACGATATACACCAAATCATGGTACTACAGGGGAGTAATCGACTTGAGAGGGGAATTCGGTGGAGCTAGCGAATGAGGCTTCGGCGCGCAACAATGCCACTGGCATTCGTACTACAGGAATTTTTCCCCTGATCCTAATCCATTCATGGACAGTGGTGCACCAAGTAGTATTGGCGGCACTGTAAGTGCAGCTGCGCTCTGCGAAGCTCTGGGAATTGAATTAGTTTTAATTCCGCCGAAACAGTTCTTCATTCATGGATGGGTTCCTGAAATGATGGACCCCAAACCCATTTGTTGTTCATGGGAGTTACCTGTTCTGCAGGTTGATGGAAACACTCGGAGTTTCCTATTCCACCTTCTTCACGGTGACGAACCAGTTGTCATAGGTGACGACGTCACATCCAATTCTACAGTGGACAACATCAACGATATCTTGCGCATATGTGAGAATTATGGTTTGTACAGTACGTTCCACACGTATCGTGCCGAAGAAGGTCGTTGCCGTCTTCCAGTTGTTCCGCCGCCCCTCCAGTACAGTAGGGAGGGGCTTTCCGAAAACCTCAGCTCATACTTCTACTCAAGGGCCAAGCATCTTTGTAAGATCGACCCGAAACGTTTGGCTGATAGGCTGCAGGACTATTCTCATGCCACCCTTGAGGAGATGAAACGAATTTGCAGTATGGCGGGAATTCTAGGCTCTCCGTTAGAGGCCGCTCTCAAGGAGAATGTTGCATCTTCTGAAAAGTGTTGCCGCACTGGCAGGGCAAAAAACGCCCGAACAGTATCCATTTCCCATGTTGGATCTGCATTCAATCAATCTGTGCAGATGGATTTCTTTTCCCCAAAGATTAAAGGCCAGGGACGCATTCTTCTGCATACGTGTGATCGTGGTACTGGTTTTTCTGAATTTGAAGCACTCCCTACTCGCGATCTGGACGATGCCGCCGTGGCATTTGACCGTACTTGGATATCAAGACACGGTGCACCGATAACCGTAAGCGGAGACCAAGAATTTAATCGTCAGGCGTTCAAGGACCTGCTAAAGAAGCATGGTTGTGCGCTTGATACTAGGGCGGCGCGTTACCATAACAAAGTAGGATCTGTGGAGAGAAAGAATGCCATTCTTCGGTTGATACTGGAGAGAAAATTCCAATTTTTCTCCAGAGCTTACTGTATCGTCAATCATCGCACGGTCCAGTTTCCTAAGCAATCTGTTCAGTGGCTCTAGGCTATTAAGCTCCTTCGGGCAAGCGAGAGGGTATACGCCTGGTATTTGCGGTCTCCCACACCGTACTGTACCTATGGAGCTCATTGAGGCACACAAAGAGCACATGGCTTCTCGTGCATTGTACCGTCTTTTTTCGTCGAAATCTCCGAAGTTAATTACCCCTCAGGCGCTTCCCACGGGTACCAAGATCTATGCCCTCCTTAAAAGTGGAAAGGGGGAACCCCTTGTTGTATCTGAAGCTTCATAGGATTACATTGTCGCACGTCGTAATGCTAAGGGGCCACCTCTCCATGTTGCATACGAAGACATCCAGATTGCACCGAAGTGTACGGCCAACAAGGATTTAACACATATTGAGATCGACCAAGATACCGAGGCAGCTTCATTTTTTGCCGAGGATGCGGGGGGTGAGACCTCCGTACTGTACAAGACGATCCCAATGAGGTGCATCCTGACATCGAAAAGAACCGTACTGTACCCAGGTATGCCAGTCCCAGAATTCCGTCCTTCCTTGCTTTTAGGCCCAGTACAGGGCAGATGGAGAGTTTTATTGTTTCATCCCATCCCGAAGAGATTCCTTCACACGGTACAGTACTCGTATCCGATGAGGAGAGAGTTCCGGGTTCCATTGAAGATGTCATTGGCCCATTACATGTAACGAGCTCGAAGCTTAGCTTTGCCCCTGATTAGGTCATGCAGAAGTCCTTCAAGAACGAGTGAGACAACTGCAAGGGTGTCTACAAAGAGTTACCAGAGGATCTCGTGCCTTTGAAGGCAAATGTCATAAGGTCCCACACCGTTTTCAAGATCAAGAAGGATGAGAAGTCAGTTCGGACCCTTAAAACTCGTATCGTGGCTCATTAAAATGAAGAAAAGGAGATGCATACAGTACGGAAAGACTCAGCTGCGGCACAGTTTACTGTAATAAGAATACTTCTCTCTTGCAATAATACTGGGTTTCCGCCAGGCTAAAATTGACGTCAAGAAAGCCTATCTACAGAGTGGTGCAATCATGAGAACAATCTATATCCGTCCTCCAAGAGAACTTTACACGGTAGGTTCCGAGAACCCTCGCAAGCCTAGAGGTATTTTATGGAAGATTCTGAAGCTACCGTACGGAATTGTTGAAGCTGGAAGACAATGGCAGCTCGTTGCAGAATCATGGATGATTGATGCCCTAGGCCTCAATAGAGCACTCGGAGTGTCCCAGATATTCATCAAAAAGAATGGTTCCGGAGCAATTACTCTAATTGTGGAAAAATTTATTGACGAATGTTTAATCGCAGGAAATATGCCAGACATTTCCTGGTTCGTGGCTGAAGCCAAGCAAAAATTTCAGATTGGCTGCACTGTATTCAACGAAGATATCAAGTTCAACGGTGCCGCAACCGCTCAAAACAGCCGTGGTACTAGTAAGCTCTCAATGGGAGAGTACAGTACCATATTGAAAGCTGTAGAGCTCTGTCGTTCTCGACAGAAGCAAACATATTAGCCGCCAAGTCCAGATGAAGTCAAGGAGTACCAGCATCTGGATTGTATACTTAATTTCAATTGCAAAGGTGTCCTACCGCATCCGTCCTTCGTTACGAGCTACATGTTACATAAAACTGCATATCTAAAGATCGATGGAATTGTAACTGCCAATGCCATGCTGAAAGAACTCTGTAAGCTATCCCCAGTCATGACTTTCACTGCACCAGAAAAAGGAAGTCACTCAGATTCTTTCATTTGTTCATTTTCGGATGCCTCGTACAACATCTCCTCTGCGCAGAGCTACGAGCAGACTGGAATATTCACTGGGTTACTAATTCTCGAGAAAGGCAATTTACTATTCCACCCAATGGATTTTGGCGGGCTTCCAGAAAACAGCGTCGATTCACATACTCTTCATTTGGTGCCGAAATCTTGGCTTGTGCGGAAGTTGATGATAGATCCTATATTATCCGTAAGGCGTACCGTATTCTCCTGAGAAGGATGGCTTACAGTCTCATCTTCATTTTGATTATCGGGGTCTGTTTGGTACTATATCAACTCTCCATGAAGGAAGGGACTATCGGTTTGAGACAAACTGTCCAGAGGATCCGTGGTAGTTTCGAGGCAAAATAATTTGATGTGCTACGATGGATCAAGGGCTCTACCAACATTGCTGACGACTTGAAAATGCGGAACATTGTACTGTACCGTCTTCTAAATGACATTTGCTTTGACGGTCGTCTACACATAGAGCTGAATCAATTTTTTCAACTTGCAAGTCAAGAATGGTGTCCTAGAAGTTCTCAAGTTTAGTGTTGCCTTTCACTACCTTAACTGAAGGTTCTCAAGTCAACAAGGTTTGTGAAACGTGATTTTACAGTACTAGCTGCATTAATCTATTTTCAAGTGTTAGTTCTGGATTGTTAAGTTTCAGTGTCAAGGTATGCAGTGCATGCCTACCGAGTTGTCTCTCAGTAATAGAGTTCTCAGCGCAGTACCAGGTTTGTACTGCGTTACATTATGCCAGCAGTCTTTGGTTTGATTTGCCTGACGTGGGAAATTGTTCTGGCAATACAGTGATATCACCAGATTGTGGATGTTGCTTATTGGTGCGTCTGTTGATTTGCTCGAGTTTGTCCAATCATACTTTACAGAATACGCACATTGTGCAAATTGTATGAACGCAAGGTTAGTGGGTGTGGCATGATATCCCATGTTGTGCAAATGGTTGTGCCATACAGTATCATGTTATTGGCTCGCCCAACGAAGGTGAGCAAATGCTCCGTTGTATGTATGTATGTACGTACAGAGATACGGAACTGCGTTCCATCTGTTAAGGGGCCGCACTGTAGTTTAATCGTAAGGTGAAATAGTCTTAGGTACTGTATAAATAGTGCAATTGCAAATGTAAGTGTGCAAGGGACGAGGGAGAAAAGAAGCAACAAGCAACAACTTCTCAACCAAACCTCATCCCAGGCCTTTGGGCTGAATCATTTGCCTACTTCTACCTCCCTCCTCAACCAATCTTCACTTCTACGTGGTCCTGTTCTCCCTTCCTTCGCGTTGACCCTTGTCACTCCGTACTCAAAACACATAAACCCCACACTGTGACCGTTTACATATGTTGAACACTCCGATATGCGAAAGCATGTGCGCTACGATAACCTCTCTTTCAACACTTTCAAAAATTACCGGCTTGAACTTACCGTGGAAGTGGAGAAAACTGTTTCAAATGTACTACCAGCCAAATTTGTCCTCGTTCTTGAAGGCTGAAAAACATCGGATACACATTAAGTGGCAGTGTTTGCGACGTATTATACTCACAATGACTGTGGTTATCGTTCGGTTTTCTAAGCAATTTCACCGCCTGAAAACGAAGAATTGCAAGGAGCCGATGTGCACATTGCTTTCTTGACATTTGTTCTCTCGGTATATGGAAAGAGATTGGGAAAGGTTGTTGCTGTTCTTGCTGAAAACTGCTATGCAAACCACTCATTTGCTAGACATTTGTGCATACCACTGTTCGGATGTGCAAGCCATCGTTTTCAACTTGCGGTGGAGGACATCCTCCAGGAACGAGAGGATGTGATATCATTTGTTAATTCGCTGATGCCCAAATTCCGCTCACCATTTTTATGCCGCCAAGCTTCGTCGCAAAACGGATCTCAAGGTTAATATCATGAATTACACACGGTGGAGTTCTTGCTACGAGATGGTGCGATGATACTGTGAACTCCGAGTACACTTTCGTGTTCTGAATATTGATGAGGTGGACGTCCCCCTGCCAAATCAAGCGGTAGACAAGAAGAATGACGCTCTCTGTAAGAAACGTTCAGAGCTGGACGGGGTGAGGAAAGCCTTCAAAATGTACGATGGCACAAATTAGACGTCATGAGTTTTTCTTGACACTGTACTGGAGGAATATCCCAGCTTACACACTCGCTTCGAAAAGGCCGCTCGTATTTTCCAAGGCCCTGTCTCTGAAAATGCGATGGTCAAGGAGCGACAAAAGCAGGAGGTAAAGCTCACTGAAGCGGAGAAGGAAATTCTGAAATTTCTACTTTGCAATGATTCCGTGGATAGTCATTCCCAGGTAAAGGAGTTTACAATTTTGCAGCGAGCTGCAAAGCGACTGAAAACAAGCAATACAACCCCATCAAGTGAATACATAGACAGAAGGTTCCTGTTGGCAACATCTAACCTTTGCGAGCGTTTCTTCTCTATTGCAGGATTCGCTCTCGCAAATCGGCGTATAGGCATTCTTTCCTCCAATTTAGAGTCGCAGCTGTTTCCTTTCATGAATAGAGACCTGTGCAGCGTTGAAGATGTGAAAAAGATAGTGAACTGTGCATGTCTTCGACGGGGGTAGTAAGCCCTAGGGTTTCCGCACTGTAGAGCTCGGTCGATGGACAGCTTCCTCGCGGTGACGGCGACCGCGGGGAAGGGTCGCGTGTGCTCGGAGTACGAAAGTATGTAGAACGAGTACCCGTGCTCGGAGTCGATGGGGCAGAATGTCGGACGTCGACGGGAGGCGTACATGGATACTCACCTCTGGGTGGTTGGTAATCGGTGCGAGCCGGCGGGTAGGACGGGCGGGCCGTCGGGTAGCAGAATTGGCAGTCCGGCCCGGGGCTCGGAAACGAGCGCTATTCGCCGTTGTCGGTCCGCACCGCTAACATGTGCTGCCTTTGGTGAACGGGGTCAATCACGAGCGTATGTTTCCGGTTAGCTTTCGGTGAAGTTTGCAGTTCACGCTGGTTAGCGTGGTGGATATCCCCGTAGCTGTGCGCCATCGACACCAGTTCGCCGAAGGTGAGGCTTGAGTTCCGCGAGAACGCGTCGCGTACTAGGTGTTGAGCGTACGGACGGAGACCATCAACGAATATTGAAACCTACACGCGCTCGGCGAAAGTCTCGCCGCAACGGATTGCCGTTTCCCGCAGACGCGTCGCAAATGGCTCCTCCATCTCTGTGGGGTCCTCCGTCATATGGGAAACCTCCCAATAAGCCTTGGCGACGTCGCCCTCACCAGCGTAGGTTCTTAATAACCACTGTACTGCCTCGGGGTAAGATCGTGTGGAATCGACGCCGGGGCGCGAACCCCTGAACATAGGACCCGTGTAGGTGACGAACGACTCCCGGGCTTCATCTGTGAGGAAATATTTGAGGAGGAGTAACTCCTCGCCTTCCCAAACTCCATTGTCGTCGCACGCGCTAAAATAATTAATCAGGAAAGGCTGTACGGCGATGCCGCCTTTCCCGGTAAAGGGAAATACCTGCATGCAGTGATTCAAGCTTTTCGCGATCTCTGCCAACTCCGCGGCGAGTTCTCCATCGAAAATAGGGTCGATGTCGAGAAGTCCGTAGAAACGATAGGACAGCGCAGTATTGAAAAACTCATTCAGAAACGTGATCTCGTCCAACCCCGGAGAGCGGTTTCCTTCTCTTTTACTTCGCGGATTGCGATTAAGCGAGGCCCCTCGGCAAGGTGTGAAAACGAACGCCTGTGGACAGGGGTCCACAGGCGTTCGCTTTTCGCACCTTTTCTCCATGCTGCGCCGTTGTCCGGGAAATGGGCAACTCCGAATGTTCGGCGTTCTTCGGTAGCCGGGCCTCTAGTTCGTTATTGACGAAGGCTTGCAGCTGTGGGATCAATTGTTCTATGACGGCCTCTGTCAGGGCGCGAAAGGGCATTCTCATGTTTCGCAGCTATGCGTCGACGGGGGCTTGATGAATGTTAATAGGCATTTCTTCCTGGACTATTTCTGGGCCGACGGTGCTTGGTCTTGATCCGTCCTCGGAGCGTGTGCACCATACGGTGGTAACGGTTGTTGGCGCAGAAGTGAGTAGGAGGGCGGAAAGAAGGCCTGCGGGTGCAACGGCGTTGCTGTCGGGACGCTGGGGTAGTACAAGCCGGTGGAAGAGAGCGCTTTTGACGGCGGTGGGCATGGCGTTGATGTCCCGAATTGACAGGCCGTCCCCTCAGCCTGATGAGGCGTAGCGGAATGTACGGGCAGGGCCGGAATCTTCGGGAGCGGAGGTTGTACAATCCTGGCGCTCGAATCTGGGGGATCCTGTGGGTTGTAAGCGATAGGTTGAAGTAGTGGCCGGGCCAACACCACCGTGCCTGGGGTATCCTGGCTCGCAATGGCTTGCGAGAGGCGTTTCCCACAGGCAAGGATCGGTCTCGCGACGCTTGGGGGCGCGTCGGTACGCCGGGGAGGCTTGATGGGCGCGGGGAAATATTTTTCCAGGCGTTCGTTGGTTATGGGTCACGCCGGGAAAAATTGGTAGGAATGAAGGAAAGGGGGTGAGTTATTTTACGTCTGTCTACAGGTACTCGTCAGGGACGAGCCTGGGAGATGTCGTGCTGTGGATCGGTCGGGGATGAGCCTCTAGGACCGGGTGAATCTCAACCGAGCGGCTGCTCTTGGTCTCGACTTTCGGCTGGCTTGTAGACCGTAGAAAAGAGAACTTGGTTAGCTCGAGACAAACAGTACGACCACTCAGCTTGGCTTGTAGTACAGGGCTTTCCCAAACTTCCAGCTTCTAGAACGGGATACCAATGTGTGACCAGAAAAGGCAGAAGACTGTGGAGGTCTGGAAAGGCTTCTAGCAGTGAAAATGGGTAGGAAGCGGTCCGGGAGAGATCCCGCGTAACGCGGTAGCGGTGGTGGAGGTAGGGGAAACACGGATCTGGGAAGCGGACCAGGAGAGAGTGTGAATGAGGCAAGTACTCGTGTAGCTCGCAATCGTGAATGCACGGGTGTGCCGTGATCCAGATGCCAGGGGTTTCGTGTAGAGACCCCGTGTAATGCCACGAACGCTAGAAGCCGGGAGGCTGACAAATTCACACGCGCGCTACCAAGCGATAATGAGAACGAACAAACGGGCGCGAGTTGGTGCGAAGCAGAACACTAGTCGTCAGGCTTTATGTCTCTGATTTACCTCCAAAGTGGCTTGCCTCTTTACTGATCGCCGTTCGGGTTTCCCCGACTGTACCTCAGGGTGTGCTAATCACTTACTGTAATGCTGCCTATTGCATGCCAGTATTGTAAGTGTCTAGCTCTTGTATCAGTAAATTCCAGTATACCTACGTCAATCGTCAAGTGTAACTAACACAAAGTACGGGTGTAATCTACTAAAGGAGTGCCACGTGTAGCAGTTGGCTGTCGACACTGTTGTCCCGCTCGCGCAGTCGTGGTGAAATCGCTGTACGGTCGCGTTGAGATGCAACTCTCGGCAGGTCGGAAAAGTGTAAGGGATGTACCTTGCACGACAGAGCAGTTTCGTCAGTCTGCATAAAAGGGGAGCGGCCGTCTAGCCCGACATACCGCGAAGCAGCGGCCATCCATCCGTGTCGGGAGCGGTTGCGAGTCCCTGGTCATTGGTATAAAAGGGGCACTTGCTCGTCCGAGCTTTCGGGACTGGACCAGGGCTCAAAACATTCCTTCAGTAGTCCCAGCCGGTATTTGGTACAAACTCGAATGAAAGTTCTCTTTCATAAGTTCAACTCACTTCCTAGCATATGAATATTGAGGCTGATACATTTCTTGAATATACAGCTGCCTCTGTAATTTATATGCGGAGAGGGGTGGTTCTTCGCTAACCTGAATTTAGTACAGCTGCATCGTCTTGAACCGTAGAAATCACTTCCCATACGGCCTTCGTAGCTACTTCTGCTCCCTTTTTACGTTAAGAATTGGTCTTCATCGCTTATCTTGGTGTACACAATCACTTTGAAGCGTCGAACAATTATCAGAATAACCTTCAGGATTGCAGAATCTTTCAAATCCTGGGGAGTAAAGCTTTGCAGAGACTGTCTATCTTCTTCTTTCGAAATTTTGCGTACGTTCAGTACCGAAGGCGAATATTTTCTTACTTCAGTAGTGTCTGTTGGTCTTAGATGAGGGCTCAACTGCCCGTGCTCTGGTACGTACAGAACAATTAGATACAGAGAGGCTACGGGAGTGAGATTTCCTCCTTTTCCCCTGAGCGTTGAACAGAACTTCCATGCGACAGCGGTCGACTGCTCAATTAATAGCTCGAAGTGATAGTCTTTTAGGGCTCTTGATCTTGCCATTCCCGCCGCCGTTCTTTGAACAACCGGCCTTTCCAATTTGGAATCTATTAGGGATATATTTCACGGCTGCGGTATTAGAGACTGCTGAGCCCCTTGCGTAGGCTGACCCTGGGGTACGATACATTTTCCCATAGGCGCAGCGTGGGCCTGTTTAGTATCTCTGATGGACATTCTTCAACCAATGCACTGTAGAAACTCTTCATTCTATCGTCGACTTGTCTGCAGACACATATTATGATTCCTTTGGACTGTTATCCTCCCCATAATAGGAGGTATTTACGTCGGAAATTTTGGGGGCCTGCAACAGAATGGGTCATTTCCTTGTGCCGTTTTTGCCAAGCAGAGGCGGCAACACTTCCCAAGCAATTGGTTTTTAAATAGAGCAGGGAACTCCGTGCGCTTTTCCAAGGAAGAAGTGCATTCTCGATGGAGTCTTCTTAGGAAAAAGATTGCAATAACGATTCAGGTCGGCCACATAGAATTCTAGGTCCGGAGACCAATTCATGTGAAAACGGGAACTTGGTCGGGAGACCTGTGCGTATTTTAGACTACTGAATTCTCAGGAAGTAGAAGAGATTAGAGCAGCAGCTCACGTCCGTCCTTGAAACTCCAGCTGAGCAGAGCAATGTGAGAAAAATAAGTACAGGCTATCAGGAGGTAGTATGGCCAGGACTCTGGTGGGAGCTGTAGAATCAGTAGGACGGCCGGAAGCTCCTTCCACAGACCTTTTGGGCTTGATTCGCCTTGCTCACCGGAGCTTGTAGCGCAGATGCGCACCAAGAATGTCCCAGATCCACTCAAAGAGCCTCTACGTACTCTACAGTGCGTTCCTTTGTCAATTGCAATAATTAATTGGACGATTCAACTTCTGAAAGAGGCAACCCATTGCTTGCGCCACGGCGGTGAGGCAACCGCATGTCGTCAGTTGAGACAGAACAACGAGACCATATCACCTTGGGTTAGACGGTCAAGCTAGGCTTAAGTTCTCTAACCCTGAGTCATCTGCGTGGTGTATGACCATATCCTAAAGACTAAGAACCCCTCAATAAGAAGGTTCTGCTAAACTATTCACCCGGAAGGGGCAGGTAGAGTTCCACCCATCGAAATTACAAAATTCTGAGTGGGTGCACACCGCTGCAGAATGAGTTGGCCCGCTAAAACCTCCTCGCCAAAGGGTCGGGAGGGCTTGAAAAATTACCATCCCTTGAAGTGGGGGATTTGGGGGACTGCCCACCCCGTCATTTTTCAGGAACGGGTTAGTGAGTATTTTCTGATATCCTAAAAGATACTCAACTTTTGGAACTGAAACGGGGTAATTGGAAACACCTCGCTCGAAACCTCGGTGTCGAGAAGAATCAAGCAACAAGGTAGAGGGAGAAATGTCCCCGACACGGGGGACATTATTTTGGGTGAAACTTTTATGAACCCGACACTACGAGAGTACCCGAATGATCATACCACAGTAACCAATCACCCCTCACTACCTAGGGAGGGGTGTACACCTCGCGGCGGTGACTGTAAACGATGTCAACAATCTCAACGGGCATGGTTCCCAGGTTACCACGATGCTACTACCACACTGCAGTACGAAATAGGGGTGATCCCGATTGTGTGGTTATTGAAGCTACTGCACTTTACACCACCCAATTTCGGAGAGGTGCACTAAACGTCCACTGACCCTACATGAATGCTGGGATGGTGTGCTTTGCTCATTTTTAGGTTAACTACCACCATAACCGGCCCCTCTTTAGAGCAGACCCCGTCGGAGGCCCATTTTTCGGGGATCTTTTACTACCTCTTTTGCTACTCTAAATGAAAAAGCAGCGGAGTACGGATTAGTCGCAGACTGGCTGATCACTATTTATTGTAACATTATTTAACATAATTTGAGGGGTTTAATTAATTGCTAATATAAATACTACTCCGAATAGCGATGTGTCTATGAATAAATGACCGTGCCATCTCTCTCCCAAAAATCAACTTTAGCAAGTGAACAGCAATCCTGCGCCTCCCGCGGTTCACCCTTCCATAAGGGTGAAAAAACTTTAGGATCCAATCTTTTTGGATCTCAGTCCACGAGTTTCCCTTCCCTCGACCTATTTACTTCGGCATCCCGTCCTTGGGACGACGGCATCCTCAAGGTCAAACCTTTCCAGGCCAGCCTTTCCTCCGAATTTCACAAACGATCCGCTCGTTCCTGGTCTTAAACCCCCGGAATCAAATTTGTCTGCCAACTCAGCTCTTCTTTGTCCCCTGAGTGGGCCAAACAGGCAACGTTATCAGGATCAGTTCAAAACCCGAGGATGCTGCCCATATCTCTCCGACGTTCAACTGTACCCACCATGGAACAGTCTGTCTTCATATTTCTCATACTCTGGGCTTCTCCACGGTCCTACGGCCCGTGGAGAACCAATTATTTCGCCTCTACTACGGCACTGCGCCTGTCCGGGGTAGAAAATCTTGTTTAGGCTAAAACAGCTGGACAGTCGGATTGGCGGCTGTTATTTTA
>JAUBNZ010000058.1:11874-29305 GCA_032355485.1 Bonnemaisonia californica
AATCTCTTGGCCGTCCTCCTGCGCGGGACTTCTCTCATCTTCGATGTCAACCCCTCTCCTTTTCTCGAGAGGGCGCGGAACGCTCGACCCATCAACCTTCCAGCTATGCAATGTCCGTAGTCCTCCCGTAGACGTACGGGTTGGTAGAGCGACTCCTACAGATGGATTCATGTACATCCAGGGATGAACGCGTGGTGTATTAGGAGACCAGAAATCCCACGCCCTGCGTAGGGCGAGATCTCGCTGCTGAGATTGTGAGCTGTGCTACAGCAGGAAATGATAGTCCACCTGTCGAATGAGGAAAGTAGTCTTAGGGTACTCAAATGTCCGCGGAATCCTCTCCAAGGAAAGGAGGGTAAACCCTGGAGGGATGAAAGGACTCTTACGAAGAGAGTGACCCTAGAAATGAGATTTGGGATGGCAAAGGATGGTCACAGAAATTAGATATACGTGGCTAGCTTGGTTCGGTGGGTCCTTATGATTGGAGTGAACGCGAAGAAGGCGGTGGCACTGTCTCTCCAGTGAAGAGTAGTCTGAGATACAGAATAGTTAAGAAATAGTCTGGAATGCCTAGCCGGAAGGGTTCAGAGGGCTGCAGCTATCACCTTCGGTAAGTTAGTAACCAAAATGTGGAAGGATACCTCATTATAGAGGGTTTCCCACTTCGCGGGTAATATAGAGCCAGCTAGTTATCAACGTCCGTTTAGCTCCTATATTGGGAGAATGCAAAGCGCTGCGCTAGTGGCCCCCTCAACCTAGACGGTGTGCAAGGATCGTTCGTGTTTTAGACTAGGGGAGATTTTGAGTGTGCTCGTCTTTTTCCTCCTCTCAGGGTACACTTTACCATTCAGAGGGCCTTTCTTTACTTTGTACATGATCCGAGTAATTGTAACTGTCAATAAAGGGTCTCTTCGCTCATGCAGTACGCCGCATATCCGTAGTCAAGAGCTAGCCCTGTCAGGCCTCGAGAAAGCTGTGGCCAGCGGCACTCCCTGGCGTTTGAAGAGGCAGAGACAATCGGAGGCCCCAGATTGGATACCTTGATTTCGGTGCTTACACCATATGGTGGGGTGTTATTGGTTCGTACACCTGTACGGTGCGCACCTGCACTGGTGCAATATGACGCGGACGGATGCGTTTGGTGTCAGCGATGTCCCACGTGTACGAAATTGGCGGCCTTTCTACCCATTGGAGGGAAATGTAATTCTGCAACTCGAGGCTTGGAATTTAGAGGGCGCAATCGGAAGCAGTCAATCAATGAGGCTAGAACTAGAAGATGAAAGTTATCATTCGTACTACACACTTCTGGTGCCTCGTAGTTTCAGTTTCACAAGTGGAGTCTGTTCAGGGCCGAAAATTCACAGCTGTGCCGTTACCTTTTCCCGAACGTGGCAGCGGTTCAACATCTAAACGTTCAGTTCCCAAACCTTGATCCTTACACAAGGTCGTGTCTCACCTCATCCGCATTGGCCCTCGCGCGAATTATTCTAAACGTCCTTTGCATTTCCGTCCTCTAATTTTCCGCCTTTTTCAAATAATGTCCGACCACCTTTCAGCGTCTGCTGCTCCTAATCACTCTCCAGTCCACACTTTCTCCTACAAACTTTTACATTACAAAATTTCTTCCATTGAAAGTCACACCCTAATTCAGTCGGATCGAGGCTGAGGTGGTTCGTCCGAAGGAGGGAGCTGCACTTTCTTCTCCGTTTGATACATCCTTGACTGTATTCACTGGTTTCAGAACTACTGCGGAGCTTTCTGCACTTTGGGGGCGATATAGTGCGCTGCAAAGTAAAAAAACATACACAAGTGCAGTAGAATAGTCTCCTTCCGTTTTCCTATGAATTTGGTCTGCAGTGATGCAGAGAGGACGTTTGCTCCGGACACCAATAATAGCGGGGTATACGGCGAGGTAGATAGGGTAAGGGTCGATTGGAAAGTTCTCTAAGAATTCTTTGAGGAAGATTGGAAGTTCTGAGGTACCAGGGGTTCCCCTAATACGTGGGAATTTGAATATTCAGATGTGGAGATACAGCATCACCCAAACTGTGGAGCACGTCGCTTTATGTATGAGTTATGTTGGCTTCAGTGCTTCTGAAATGAAGTTTCCCAGTGAATTATGGTACTAGATCCCTGGGGGTGCGTTGCTGTTAATATTATCATTTCATGTACGGTATCATGTAGATAAACATAATAAAGGAATTTATCTGAGCGCCGGGCTTTATTGCAACTCCATAGTCTCGTGTCACGTCCCTGTAGAGCGAAAATGTCGGCATATGCATTTCATGCGTGGAATGACTGGGCAGAAAAGCTTTAATTGAAACTTAAATTTGGAAATAATATACAAATATTAACACTAATTTATGTGGGATTACTTTGCAATACTGTAGAATAAAAATTTCATATTGATGTAGCGCATTTTTCCGGGTGGTGCTTAAACATCTTAGTGCATCCGTCCATTATACATCGGGTCATAGAGTACTATGAAGTATTGCCATACTTAAAAATCATAAGAAGTACTGCATTTTCATTACTGGAAATTCTGGAGAGGACCGGAGCTGTCGCAATCAGCCTTGGGTAGTAAGTAGGGATAATGGGGAACATTTTTTTACCTTGTAAGCACGCGTTGAGTTTGTAATCATGCATGGAAACTCAGCATGTTGCTCGCACGGATGCAGAAAGGAAGCGGGTGAATGTCCGTGACATTCGAAATTGTGTGAATTTCGGACGACTAGTAAAGGAACAATTATAACAATGGGGATTGTAAGGGAGGTTTTAATTGGTGCCCTTAGGTGAATTAAGTAGGTTCGAAAACATTTATTGGATAGGAGATGTACATGCTAATTATAGGAAGATGTTCGAAGAATGAATTTATGCAGGAATGGAATTATAGAAGGATTACCTCCATATCTGTTTCGGATTTGGAATAACTACCCCAGTGACACTAAAGTTTTTCTGCATGTGAATGGGTTTATAGGTGAGGAATAATGTATACGAATATGTAATGTGCTTTAATGTCGATATGATTCAGGAAATTGGAGCAAGAAATTATTTGCTGGTGATTGGAGCAGTGAAAGGTAGTGCATGCTGTAGAATTTCCCTTCCATTGAGGACAGGAGGGTCTAAAATTGTCCCTAGCCTTCCGGTATGCTGTCAGTTGTGGTAGAACGACTCCTTCAGGTGGATTCATGGGGATAGCGAACACTCGGGTGTGTGAGAGACCAGAAAAATCTTTCCCTGATTTGTGAGAAACTTCGAGGCTGGCGCCGCCCCTGAGCTTCACGGGAATAGGAGGTGAGTCTGCTGATTCAGGCAAGACCACAATAAGGCCTTAGTTCCGCTCTCTTTTCTCAGGTGAGAAGGGTAATCGCCTGAATGGTTACAGCCCTCTCACGCAGAGAGATAGTGGGCCTATAGATGGCATAAAGGGGGGATTGGGACTGGAGGTTACTCGGCGTGGAGCTATCGCGCTGACCTTGACCGTTTCCGCTCCAAGGTGAGGGGAACGCGCGAGAAAGGGGCTCTAACTGTTCTCTTCAGCGGAGAGGATAGCCTCTAATCGTAGGCTGCTACTGAAACTGTCCGCCTTTGGGGGTGGATGCATAGGGTCGAGATATCCCCGTTTGCACGTGAGTAGCCTTAGGGTTTGGGTGTAACTCACTGGAGAGATTTCTGAGGGCGTATTGGGTCCGCCAAATAGTGTTCAATCGAGCTAGTTAAGTAAAACCTCACGGCTAACGTGGTCTCTTTCGCCTTTATGGTAGGTAGAACGCAGAACCACACGCTGCTAGATACTTCAACGTAGAGGGAATACTTTAGAGTTGAAGTCTTTTCGGGATGAGAAAAGTTGATGGTACTCGTGATTTTCCCTCTTTACTTAGAGGCGCACCACTAATCGGTGCCCTTTTTATTCTATGTAACCGTCTTCCGTTACTACTTAATTGTAATATTAAAATAAGATTCCTAGTAGTAGCTATTTACACCTCTGAGGGTGAGGTTTAATTCCTTAATATAAAAGAGGAATTTTATATATGGCTTATGCAGTGGACGTTTCTGATATCTAGAAGCATGGAACTCGGTAAAAGTCCGTTTACCGAACCTACTTTGGCTGTGATAGTGTCACTCTGGTGTGACCCTAGGGCGGTGTACACTACTGGAAGTGTCTGGCTTCCTCACACGGCGAGTTTCTGTACTTACATCGCTACAGTTCCATGTTTCCAAGCGTGTTGGCTTGGCAACCATTCAGGAGCTTACGGTAAAGTTCAAAATTAGGGAGGGTAAATTCAAGGAATAATTTGAATGTGGGGACCAATCAGGTTTGGCTCCAAATGCGAGTGAAATCCCATGGTACTACGCATGCGTGTGTTGCTCTGAGGTTCCTCTTCAAGACATTCTTTTTACTGTCCCCGGACAGTACACAAAACTTCGCCGCAGCTATGCCTGGGGATGAGCTGTAGCCAGAATATAGCGTGGCATAGAATGAAAGTGTAGCAGCTCAAAAAACGACTTACTGAAAAACACATTTGTCACTGGCTACATGTATGCGGACGTCCCATAGCACTACTTGTAAGCCTAAACAATCCTTTTAATCTTAAACGTATAGAATGAATGTTTCGAATGGGAATATGTGATATGCTGGGCAGAGTACCAAGCTCGTTTGATACATACTTAAAACGTTTGAACACATTATCTGTTTGGAAAGCCATGACCGTAACGGAGCGTACTCTGTGGTAGGGAAAATTTATTAGAGACTAGTAGAGAGCTTATTATAGACTATGACGACTAGTAAGAAATTCAGCTCGGTACCCAATTAATTCCTTGCTCGGAACCTGTGCAGACGTTGGATCACGGAGGCTTGCAATTTTCAAGCGGAGTTATTTGGGGGAATTAGGCAATCAAATATGGACAGTGGTGATACAGCCCCGTCACCTACGACGTCCAGGTCTGTTGGTTTGATAGTAAAACAGCATATCCAGCGGTTGGAAGATGTTTTGAAAGAAAATTTTGATCAAATGGAAGCTTTGATTTTGAAGAAGGCCGATTCCGTACGCACGGACGTGAAGGTCAGTTGGATGATCTTTGGGAATACATTAAGGCCCTGTATGACGAGATTGGTAATACCAGAAGGGCTTTTGAAGGGTACAAATCAATGTGGGAAGAGCTCCAGGAAAATATTTTGGCATAGAAGGACCGTGAGAGCATTCTAATCACCCAACAGGCCACATATTTGTCGAGTCATGAAGCCATTTACCATGCCTACACTGCAGCGTTGCAATCATTTTTGTGAATAACTGTGGGAATGGTCTGACTTTTGGGGGGTAGCTCCATGTGTTTCACTAAGATGTTGCTTTTAAAGCATAGTTCTGATAAGAGGAGTTTTTTCACCTCTGAATGAGGAAAGAAGAACAACGAGATGCGTGAGCTTCTTGCTACATCTCTTATAGAAGTGCTTGCAATGGAACACCTGCTGCTGTTCCGTATCCGTCTACAGACGTTTGTGATATGCATTCAAGGCCTGGATGCGAACCGAAAATTGTGAGAACTGGTATAAGTGAGGGAACAGGTGAAGCAGGCACTGCTAAATCAATCATTATTTGATTTGGAATCGAATAGTGGCAGATGAGTGGATTTTGTCACGAAGGCATGTATTGCGGAAGCAGTGTATGGGATGGAGGGAGCTACACAGACTGGAGGATCCCAGGATACAGGATGCAAGAATAGCAGGCGCCGTCGGCTCCTTACCGATGAAAATAAGCTGAATCGTGCCCCAAAGGGCTTGCTTGTAGCCGAAGCGGCGGTTGGAAATGTCAAAAATGTTTTGAACAAATGACAGGATGCTGTGAAGAAATTGTCTGTTTCCGACTGTGGTTTTCTTACAACGGAAGATTTCAGAGCAGCTATTCGTTTAACAATCCCTTTAATGAATTACTGGACTCAGTCTCTGAAGTGCCAAAATTAATCCTCTAGATGAAGGTTCTGCAGCCATCTCAGTTGAGGGCCATAGATTTTGCTATTGAGGCCGCCGTTCTTCCTTTTGAAAAGGAGAGGAACGAGATGATTATTTCTGTACGTTATGCAGTGAAACATTGACAGCCAGCCAACCAGTAAGGCGCGTTTTAAACGAAGGATTTACTTGATGAAAGCGGCGTTGAAATTATCCTTGGAATTTTGCCAGTGTGAAGAACTTGTTCCCCTGTTCCGAATTTCGAAAAATGCGCTGAATTTGGTCTACGTGCTGGCAATTTGTTCCTGAGATTTTGTGATGAGCAAGGTGATGAAAAAGCTGGATGTAATGAAATGAACGGGGCGGAAGTAGTGGCCTTGGAGGGGGCTCTCATGTGCGGTAGAACTTTTGGTGAAACGGATAATGTATAACGCGGTATTAAGGATGAGTATCCGTGCGTTTAAAGAGCATCAATAGTTCGAATCGGAAGAAGATGATATTCATGCGGGACTTTAGAATGATGGGTACGGTGAAGAGAGTGATACGGAAGGAATTGAATACGTCCCGTTGTCGCAAGGCTGATCGAGCAGCTGAAGAACATAGAGACAAAGTTTAGAAACGTAAAACGTTTTTGTGTGCTCCATTAACTCCATTGGTGGATTTTTTTAAAGAACTATGCTACTCTAAGCCGTAAGATTAGTACGAAGAGTTCCCAATTCATGCGTTCTTCGAATTTGCTCATTGAACGAAATAACGACGAAATCCACCAATTCGCTGCAACTTCTCGAATTGGTAACGAAACAGTAAGGTATAAGCAGACTGATATTGTCGAGAAGATTTGAAGTGTCGAAAGTTTGGAATGGGACTGCGATGTAGTGCGTTGCAGTTTCTTCCAAAGATTCTTGAAAACTGCGTCTTCTTTGCTCTGTCATTTTATTTTGGAGGGTCAACATTTCGGTGAGCTCCGGTAGAGATATCACTGTGGACCGCAGAGAGTGGATGAATGAATCCTTCAGGTGTCCTTCAGGGTTTCATATTCTTAAGAGTCTCTGATAAGCACAGTAACCGACCGCTCTGTGTTATTTTGAGGGAAAGCTGAGAATCTCATGAAAACTGCAGTGGAATTAGAGTCGCTTTTGAGGCTGTTGTCGCATTTGCATACGAAAGACACAGAGAATTGAGTAGCCCACTCGATCCTCTCCAGGCCTCCCTTTCACATTCATAGTTTCCGCCCAGGTTTTGGAATCACTACAAAGAGTTATGCATACAGTACTGAAGGAGTTAAACATAATCTTAAGTGTTCCTGTTTGATTGAAGGGAATTTGCGTCTCATGGAATGACGGTTGAAACGAATGGACTCCGAACCCTCTTGTATCCAGGGCCGCAGCGATATTTGAGAGTTACTCCGAGGAGCAGTCTGCCTTCACCTTGAAGCATAGTTTTGCCCATGAATGAGAACCATTCCTTAAATACGTCTTTCCTGTTCGGGCACCAAAATGCTTGACCAACGCCAGACCAATTCTTCGGAATTTATATAAAACGGCAGACCGAGTCGTAGAGAGTTGGAGGCGTTTATGGGGGAAAATTTGTAAAAGGATTTCACTAGGCTTGTCGTTTTAATGGTTACTTCAAGACGATTCATCCTGAAATCCCAATTCGCATAGACGCGAATCACATTCTCCATTTCTTCTTCATTTTAATCACTTCTCGGATAAAATTCAATTCCTGAGTCAAATTTTGTCTGCCCGTCGTGGTAAGGCTCGCTTCCCATTTTTCGGATTCCGACTCAACTGATGGAATGGAGCAGTTCACCCATATTACTCATTATTGCGCAACGGATGTCTTTCCCGGACTCTAGATCCGTCAGAAATCCGGCATGCTCGACTTTGATACGATATTTCGATGAGGCAAAGCTAAGTGGTTATGCATATTCGAGAAAAAGAGAAAATCTGGGTGAGTCGGATATGTTGCGAGTGGGAGATTTGCGGATGTATTTCCTAATTTTTGCCGGCCATAAGTGCATTTGGCGTTCCTTTCCAGTTCGGGTACTGCATTCTTCCTCTATCTGTGCCCCAGGAGAGAGACCAAACATTGGAAACATGATATGGAAGTTTTCAGTTGTCGGAAAATGCACTACGATTGATTTTGTCTGTTAACTGGAAGAGGGCCCGGGCAGGAAAAAGTATTGTATCCTATAGTATATCGGCCAAATATTATTAGAGTATAGTTTCTGGAGAGGAACCGGTGTAACGGTCTAAAAGCTAGAAATAAGCGGTGATTTTAATGGAACCTCTTAACGAATGTTAAATGAACTGCCTGGGAGCGCCTGTCACTACCCCAGATGGAAGAATAGCCTCCTTAACTCTACATTCTGTGGATGATGCAGATTTTTTTCATCGAGCACGCCAAAAATCCCCGCAATCTCCACCCGAGGCGTAGAAATTGAGACTGAAATGAAAGCTATAGCTCCTGTAGCCCTACTAGAATCAATATATTTTGCATTACAGAAAGAAAGCAAAGGTTTTGTAATCACTGAGGAAATCAATTCTTTCCTTATTAAATTAATGTAGACGGAAATCGCTATGGTTATGAACATGCGGTTGCATGTGTACAAATTTATAGCATTTTGACTGATGAATGCATAGTGAGGGAAGAAGGGGAAGTACCTAAAAACAATTTTCTCCTTTTTTCTTTACTGCGTCAGCGTTTCCCAAGGAGTGTTTTTCAAAGGGGCAGAAGTTGAAAATGAGTGCACATCCGCTCGGGCATCGTGCGGGAGTCCCTGTCTACATCGATCCCGGAAGGGTTTGGAGATATTTGTTGTTCCTGACAATTTCGAGAGTCATGTGAAAGACGGTTTCAGCTCAATTGGCTTCAATGCCTTCGATATAGCTTACTCCTTTCGTGGAATGTTTTTTGTTAGGACGGGTGATGTTAACATCATCGACGGTGCTCACCGAAATTTGGCAATAATCAGGTGCATCGAGGAGAACATAACCCCACAAGGTACGAAACACCCAAAGATTGAAGGCCTGGAGTCAGTGCATGGACTCGGGGAAGTTAATCAGACTGCTGTCGATGGCTTCAGTGCTGCAAGATGCAATGATGTAGTAACTCGGGAAATGATGATTTTTGGGAGCAACTGTTAAAGATGCTAAATGTGGGAGACTGGTTCATTTTAAATCGCAAATTGGGAGCTTTAAGCGGGTTAAGTAGGAGTTTCAAAATGGAAGAACTCATGAAGTGGGTTGAAGACACCTGGAAGATGAAAAGGGAGGCAGGTCCCTCGATCAACAAATCAACGTAATATTTCTTCAGGATTCAAACATTCTGTGCCCATTTTCAATCATAGAACAAGGGAAATGGCATACTGGAAATTTTATCAGGCCGTGGAGGTTCTTCTGTATTTCCTGTGGTTCTCTTGTAGGTGCGGGGACATCTGGTATGTCACTCCGTTACCCCTTCTTGAATTCCCATCCTGAGGAAATCCATTCAGTCCAACTATTCGGGGTCAATTGCATGGGTGAGGAATGCTGCCCTCTCCGCCAAGATGTGCTTTCCTGTTGGGTGGAGAGGTAACCTCTATGAGAGTGAGGACTGAATACCGAAAGCATGAAACCACAGATGTTCAAGTTTGCTAATATTTCTCATGGCTTTTGTATTCTTTGATACGGAGAGGAGGCAGAATTTTTGGAAGGGCGGGTCAGTTGATAATGTTCCGAAACGTATACGTGGGCAACCTCAGATGTTCGTTAGAAGTTTTGCTCAATCCAAAAGGACCAAATTGCACGCTGACCGGATATATCTCGTATTTTGTCAACGATTACCGGCTTGGAACATAGATGAACGGGTATTGGGATATGAAGATATTGAGAAGATGATGCTACCATTCATGACGTTCGAAAAGCTCAAAATGCATTACATTCCCCTCTCCGCCAGATTGGATGGGTACTCAAGCCCCATAAGAAGCTTCTGCCTTTCCAACGGCGATGATACAAAAAACGTTGCCTCTGAGACAGGTGAGGGTGTTGTGTCTGCGTCGGTTTCGATGGATGCTCTGTTGCGCATCTTCAGTTCAAGCTTCTTCAAATCAATTGAGACATGTCTTAGTATTATTGCTCTGTTTCATGACATGGAGAACGCTATGCAGCGTGGTCTCGTACACCATCAGTTGCCCATTCCTTATAGATTCGATGTGATTCTCTTCATCCGCATTCCGCTCAAGGAATTGGTTGGTCTTGAAGGGTCAGAGAGGCTCTTTTTCTGGGCTTCCCAGCCCAAAGGTAAGCGGAGTGTGCGGCTGCATTGCTTCCAGGAATATTTGAATCATTTCATGGCCGACAGGGAGGGAGAAAGACTACATTTGAGTGATCAAAAGGATCCTGGAACATCTCCATTGGAATAACAGGTATCCATGAAGTTTTCCTTCCCGTATAGAAAAAGGAAGTTGGAGGACAGCCTTCGAGATGGTCAACTTCCAGTGCTTGGATATTAACTTTTCCCAACATTCTGGTTTTGTCAATAAAATGTAAAATATTCCGAAGCTGCACAGATTGGATTTCTTGCGTAATCACATAAATGAGGCGCCCCGGAATCAACAGAAAGCTGTTGCCGTTCTAGTGGAGCTCATTCGACTGTTTTCAAATACTGGAGATCTCGTTGATCTTTTCCGGGACGTATTCGACCACGGCAGCTTGAGTAAAAATCACTCTTGGGGAATCCCTTCGCTTGTTTGCATCAGAACTAGACAAGGAATTTCGTAAGCAGGGTACCGACCAACTTCGAAAGTATTTTCTACGTGAAGCAGTCAGAGGAACGTCTGGTAACTCTTCAAGGAAACTGGTTGAGTATTTGGTGTACACCAAAGGACGTCTGACCCATAAATACAATCCTGTTCTTGATCATGGCACTGGGCGCCCAGCACGTCCTATAGATGAAACAGATGGCTTCCCAGGATTCTGCTCTATCCTTATGCACCTTCTGGCCTGCGTGGGATCTTTCTTGCAGGAACATGCAGTCCTAAAACGGTTCGATGGAATCCCGCTTTCTGCATGGTCGCCCTAGGAAATTGCAGCCTTCAAAAGTTTTGATCCATCTTCGTTGTTGATTTCAAATGCTTCGCTATGCTTTATGAATCGCTCCGTCTAACGTTCGTGATATAGCGAAAGGCTTTTTCGCTGCCCGTGGTATGGAGAAAGGCCTCATAGTTGGATGGCAATCAGGAACAGTTCTATACGTTGGGTTTGAAGAAATGTATCCTAAATAAATCAAATCATACGGTCCGGAGGGCCTTGGATGCATTGCGGAGCGTGCTCAAGACTTCAGTCTGAATTTGGAATCTGAATCTCTCGGAAGAAACGCTCCCCGTGACACGGTGTATGTTGTCCCACCTGAAAATTATGTCGTGTCTTTTATTAACGCGTGGAATTTTGTCTCAAAGACCAAACATGTGACAATTGGAGCAGAGAAGCGACAGGTCAAAGCGGGGTTTCGAGTCGGAGTTGAGAAGTACTGCAGCGGAGCAGAAGTAGATGATATCACCATGCTGGTTTCAGTTGCTCTGAAAAGGGATGTGGAAGTCGGTCAGGAGCTGTTCAGAGACCAAAGAGAGTTGTACTGGACGTATCTTATATGTGATTAATGCGACCTGAGGCAAAATATCTGGACGTTTCGATGAACTGGATAAATGAAGGTTTATCTTTTGACCGAATATAATTTTCTGCATAGACCAGAGTGTATCAACATGTACGGGGATTTTCAGTGCCTACACACCAGCCTAGTAACTTAAGCCCTGTTTGATTATAGCCGCTATTGTTGCTATACCCTGATATGAGAAAGTAACAATTTCGAAAGCCTCTACCAAACTGTATGTTATCAGGGTATAGCGGCTACAGCTGCTACACCCGAATCTATCACCCGCAATGAGGCCATAGTTGCGATAGTCGGATAAGTCACACGTGTATTTTTACTCACGTTAGAGCAGCTAGAGCGACATATTTCACACCTGTACTATTTATCAGGCTATAGCTGCAGTAGCCAGATATGCCACCTGTGTAATTTTGATGAATCTACAGCAGCTATAGCAGCAATAGCCAGATATGTCAAACGCATACTTCTGACCAGGCTACAGCAGCTAGCAGCTATATCAGCTATAGCCGGATCTGGATATAGTAGCTATAGGTGCTACAGCTCCTCCAGGTGTATCGGTTGAGGGGAAAATTTTGTATGAAACTGTAACAGCAAAGTGCTACATAAATAAAAGAAACAACCGCTACCATTATTCCGTGTCTGAATTTTTAATTATTCAGACTATGAATACTATGTTCAACCGTTTATGGAGTGGAAGTTGGCAATTCAGGTAAAGTTTAATGATTCAATGGAGATCCGAAGTCATAGTTGGAACTTGCTGGCCTGATGAATAGTCTTTTTGAAGGATCTATCTTACGTGATTGTAAGAGTCGGGGGACCAATAATAGACATTGCCCACCCTATCCAGAAGCTGTTGCTTTGGAGCCACAAGGTAATCATGTCCACGAACAGGTATCTGGTACTTCATCAGTTTACATTCTACATTTCGAATGCGTATCTCCATAGCTTGGCAATCGAAACCCTTGCCTTTATGGAAATGGTCGCTCCTGGTGACAAGTATTGAGTATGGAAGCACTATGACATTCTTCACGGGAAATCGGTACTTTTCAGCCCTAGGGTGATGAAGAATAAGGTGACTGCTGGGTGCTCCACCGATTTCGAATCTATCCGCACCACTTAACATTATGAAGCAAGAAACGCCTTCCAGAGTAGGTGTATCCCAATGGTCATTTTGTGTTACTTTGAATTATTTGAGCCGAACCTGGTCAGGGGTGTTGTAAGCCGTGAGGAGTATACTCATTCCTGTCTCTGGAAAAGTAACACAGCCTGCCTTTCTGCGGGGTCAGAGGCCCATTTTCTCCAGTATAATCCCCATGGCTAGTTCGATAACCATTTTGTGCGCACATATATCGGGTTGCTCATTTCCAGAGTATATCATGCCTCTTGACGCGATAGGGGGTGTCACCCACAACGGTACTTTCGTTCCTCCTCGGTATTACGCTTCTGGTTGAAGATTTTCTCCCAGGGATCGTCTGGGTGAACTCCTACAGCACCGATCTCCGCCTCTTCCGGTGTCTAGTGCTTGAACTTGCTGACCATTGTCCCGAGAAACTCATGAATATAGTGATCTGCAGTCGATGAATGGCAGATCCTTTCGAGCACTGTGGACTTGTTGTTCGTCATTGAATCCAGTTCTCCGGGCAGCAATCTGTAGAAGATGTTTCAGAATCTACCTCAGCCGTGTCAATGATCTCGGAGCTGATTGTGTTTATCAATTGATCCGTGATTTATTACTTCATCTGAGAGAAATGAGGGATAGCCGCGGGAAGTTCCGTCTGGATACCTTCCTCTACTTTCATGTCTGGTAGAGGGTTCTATTTCTAGTCGCTAAATGGCTCCGTTTCTCTCTTCACCGTTTCGGTAGCAGTTGTAACCTTGTGGCGTTTGGTCTTGGGTTTCGAAGAGCTGGAGACCGAGGACGCGGCCGGTAGAGACCTGCTCAGCTTTTTACTTGTCGAACGACGAACCTTCGGCGAAGAGTTATGGGATGCGGTTTTCTCATATATCATATCGATTTTCTCGGACTCGCTCTCATCATCTTCGGAAATTTTGGGCCCTTCTGACTCATTGTCGGGAGTTGGAGTTTTCGGAGAGGGCTGATCGTCAACCTCCACAGGATCAATAGGAGTTGGCGCAGATGACATCATATTTTGGATGAACTGCTACTTTCGGATGCAGCCTTGTTCATAAGAACTGCACGGAGAGTAGAGAGCTGCCGGATTTTGAAAGTGGGCTGAGACTCAACTGTTTCACCGTTCTTCAGTTTTGTATATGAATCAGCATTCTCGGGGCCATTACCCACTGGAACGTTATCCATCTTAGCAAGTCAGACATTCTCCGCATTTCCAATCCCTCTGTAGTATTATTCCTTCTATGTACATGTGGATCTCTTCTTTCAAAATTCAAATCCAACGCGCACGGCATGTACAAAGGTTCGTTAGCCTGTTGGCCTCGGCACGAGCCTTATAACTGGATACTGTGTAAACTAGAATGAAAATCATGACGGCTTCGGAGTTTCCTAAGCGGTGGGTTGCGTCGACACGGAGTTCGATAGTGCACCCCAATGCCACATCCCCATTTCCCTGCAGAAAGCTTTATCAATATAGAAAAGCAGGGTAGTCGACACTTGCAAATTTCTTCCCAATAACCTCGAAGTTCCTCTTCCTTTATTTAGCGAGAGAAGGGAAGATGCAGGCGGCGGCCAGAGAGCTGTTTTATTTCGTAATCGTTTCTGTAGTACCAGGGAATCTTGGCCCGGGCTACTAAGCCCCTGCCCCGTGATGACCTCAGTAGCACGGCGCCTGCGGAGGCGTACGGCACTAAGGGCACGTACGAACGCACACGGGCCTAGCGGACGTGTAAAATATTTATTTCCGTTATATGCATTTTCCCGGGCACACGTGTATTTCGCAAATAAACGAGTGCTCGGAAAGGGGATTGTAGCTGGATCGGTACGGAACGCCGGAATCCGGATCCCCCTGCCCCCACGTGTACCCCGGATGGGCACACGTGTGCGCGTGGGGCCAGAAGGCTGACACCACTCGGCCCATAAGGGGCATTCCAATGCCCCGGGTCCTGTCCAGCCGGACCTGAGCACCTGCAGATTGGGTTGCCATACTTGCCAATGGTCAGCCGCCAGCACTGGTGGCCGCCCATTACAGTACCGCCGGCCGACCCGTTACGGGTTGGAACTAACCAACGAATCGCCGTCTAGCCCTCGAGGAATAGCGGTGGAAGGTGGAAAGTGCTCCCTCTACTGTAAACCACGTGTCCAAATGGAGTTGCCGGCCACCTGGCGGTACCATAGGCTTAATGTATATATTTATTAATAGTGTAAGCAAATGGATGTACAATAGTATTTAAGGGATTAGCCAAGCAGCTATCCTACTAACTAAAGAGTCATCGAAGACCTCCCCTTTGACTTTACAACTCACTCAACCGTGCGGAAAAGCACGCATCGCGCCGTTCTAAACTACTGTCCCCTAAGAAGGAAGGCATCGGCTCGGTCAGAACCAGCGTGGCTCCACGCCGACCTCACTGACCACGACCGCCCATAAACTACCATCCGCGCGACACACCACAGGTGGTGCGCCGTTAGCTTTCATCCGTCCTATACCCCCCTTTGTCCCCGGAACGACCACACCCGTGGCCTGGCCTCACGAAACCCTATCTGACCTACCAATCCCCCTGAGGGACAGGCAGGCCGGCGGGCGGCTCACTAGCATCGTTCCAAGGATCCCTTCGCCACGACCGTTGCCGGCCGTGGTTGAGTGTACATTCCACCTCGCTACCCCTACCTCACCCTCTCGGGCGAGGTAGGGCCGCGAGTAGCAGCCTCAGGCTCCTCAGACCGGAGGCGAAAGGATATTCTTTGCTCTCCCGCCCCACAGCTTCCAGCTACTAGGGAAGCTAGTATCCGGAGGGTTTTCAGGCACTTTCTGTGAATAATACAGTTTCGCCCAATCGCATGATTGCAGTTCAAAAGGGTAGTAGTAAAAATTTGAATCCGAGAAATGGAACAAAAATAGTTTTTGATGATTTACCCCCGAACTTTTATTGCGCCTATGGGCTGTGGCTTTCACATGCACCAAACATAATTAAAATCAGGTCTCACAATCAAAACCAAGACCTCATCGGGTGCCAACCCCTCTATCACGGGTACTTTAACAGCACTAACAGCCTGTAACGTACTCATTACGGACGTCACTCACAACCACAACCGTCTCTGAAGTAGTTCTTCTAATACGATGGATCAATACCATACGTCGAACTCAAAAAGAATGCAAAAGAAATTGAACGATGTTCCCTTTATCCGTCGCATTTAGCTTCCTCTCATACGATCACTTTAACTTAGGCTGGGCAGCTCCTAAATAGTTTTCATAACCTTTAGGTGAGTCTCTTGCAGAAATAGTACAACGCACTACACGTACTTGCTCTGCTTTATTTATGTCTTCAACCGACGATGAAATGGGCGAGAAGCCAAAATTTGCATTCATCGGCTTGCAAGGAGGTAAAAAAGATACATTTTAAGGTCGTTTGGCAGTTGTGGTGGGAGTTCGGCAGTCTCTGCGTCATTGAACAGATGTTCAAAGTTACTCGTGTCATCGCTGGCCTCAGGTTCGTGATGTGAGTCGCCGTTGGACTGTATAGCCTCCCAGATGAAGCTGTTTTCGAGGTCTGCGGAAACAACACTTTCAGGGTCAATAAGAAGTGCGCTGATATCCATATTTGGGGAGAAGAAGAGGTCGATGCAATCGAGGAAAGGGTACGGAGGGTTGTACGTGTAGTTTTTTAATTCTCCTGAATAATTGGTAAGCACAGCAACAGCAAGAATACTCTGCTGATCAGAAACGTCGTAGACGGTTTCTTACAAGATCCCTTCGACTTCCAAAATTCACTAGGCTTTTCCGCAAAGTACGTGAGATGAAAAAGAGCTCAGAATGGATTTTGTGTTTGGTTATACTGTGAGCTTTTATATCGTATTTAACACGCTCACAGAATACCAAAACTCACCGTCTTGTTAGTTTCAGTGCTACCTTTCTATACGGATCACACTAAGAAATTGTTCAATAGCTTTATTTCCGGTCCCCTACTGCACGCAGAGCAATTGTAACATTTACGTCAATTTTAATTACGTTATCCTGCTTTTTGCGCTACCGTCGTCGTCATTCCTATGTAAAATCGTTGTCTCCATTCAGGTATGCCTCCATATCCGACTCTGATTCCATAAAGATTAAGTGGTTGAGACTCTGGTTGTTGCAAATATTTTGGGAAGAAGGCCCAGAACGGTCGATGAAAAATTACATCTGGACAACTTGGATCCTGATCTATGTGGGTTATGTACGCGCGAATCCTGATTAAAACGGAGTAATTACACGTCGCAAGTGTTTTCCAAGTCTATTTCTCCGAAACCTCTGTAAATTTACTATACAGAAAAGAGTTTACGGACAGTGTTTCAATCTCCATTATGTAATAAAAACTAAAGTACTTTGCGGACAATCCCAATGAACGGACATCGGTCGGTCTCGACCGCTTGACAGAACATTGATCGTTTTCAAAAAAATCTGACTAAAGCATCGGACTGGTCGACGTACTTCAGAGTGGAGTACCCAGCCATATCCGGCTGGGGCTACTGGGCCCCGCACCGTGGTAACCTCAGAGGTGCACGGCGCAGGGGTACGACTCGAAGGTTACGTTCCTGTTTGGAACAGGGCGTTCCGGGGCGTGCTCCATATTATTTATTTTTCCAACGGACACACGGGCACCTTACAGTGCACGTGTGCCCGGATCGGGGACTTACAGGCCGGATCGGTACGGACTGCCGGAATCCGGATCTCC
>JAUBNZ010000059.1:0-29302 GCA_032355485.1 Bonnemaisonia californica
CCTTTTGTCGATAACTAATATAAATATCAGTCTCTCCATAGCCGTCTGCACGTTCACTATCCCAAATAAGGTAGCTTTCGTCGGGAGCGATAAAAGGGTGAGCAGTCCATTTACCTGAGTTTATATCTTCGTTAAGAAACGTTGGAACTTGGCGCTTGCCATTTTTAAGCATTGAAATACGCATTTTGCTGCTCATATAGTCATCAAAAACATAACTATCTTTGGCTGATGCAGACAAGCGCATGATCCCAAAGTCTTTACGGTCAAACATCGGCCCAAGTTTTTTTGGTTCTGACCAGCCATCGCCAGTGCGGTCCATATATTTTTTGGCCATGTGCATTCTATTGCCCTCAGGCGAGAATACAATTTCACCTGTTCTTGGGAATTCAATATATTTCTTCCAGATATTATTTTGCTGACGAAAGCCTACTACTCTCGGCTTGTAACCTTTAGCGTCGGTGGCGCGATCTAAGGCAAAGTAAAATT
Organism: Bonnemaisonia californica; assembly: GCA_032355485.1. Lineage (NCBI taxonomy): Eukaryota > Rhodophyta > Florideophyceae > Bonnemaisoniales > Bonnemaisoniaceae > Bonnemaisonia > Bonnemaisonia californica. The sequence goes on from JAUBNZ010000059.1 coordinate 487, forward strand.
CTTTCATGCCCGGCGCAAATACTCCGTCAAGCTCCCAGCCATCTTTGGAAATGATGCCCGGCGCAAAGGGCTCTGCTACCATACCCGGTGGTTTTTGCCCCATATAGGGTCCTTCAAGGACTGGAAATTCATCTTGGCTATGGCTTTTGCTACTCATAGTGAGAGTAGAAAACAGTAGAAAGATTGAAAGGTAAATATATTTCATCTGATTGTTCCTATTGTAAATTTTGAAAAATGCTTATTATTATATAAACTCATGTCTATTGGTTTGTACTCTTACTGTCTAGCCACTCTTTAATCATCCCATCAATCATAGATAAGGGAGCGATACCACTACCCAATAATGTACTGTGGAACTCTTTAATATCAAATTTATCGCCCATTTTATCACTAGCAAGTTGGCGTAAACGGAAGAACTCTAGAGCCCCTGAATCATAAGCAGTTAATTGAGCGGGCATTACAGCAATACGGTCAACTAGTTTTTCTGCAAAGCCAGACGGCCAACGGCCAGAGTCATTGATATACTTAATGGCTTGTTCCCGTGTCCAACCAAAAAGGTGTAACCCTGGGTCAACAACCATTCCTCGACCCGGCCAAGCGCGACGTATTATATTAGAGGCAGGTTCATTGTATATTCCCATTTCTTCCGCCAGTTCTTCAGCATATCGGCCCCAACCTTCTATAAATGCCGAATTTGAGTAAAGGTCCATCACTTTATTAGAGTTGCTTATCTCTCCCGCAATAGCCATTTGCAAGTGATGTCCAGGGTAACCTTCATGAAAAGCGGTGACTTCCAAATCGGCTTTACTCGCTTTTTCCGGCGCAAAAGTATTTATCATGTATGTTCCATAAGGGGTTGTGTCTGTAGGAGGCTGATACTGATTTTGTACACCAGAACCTTTATATACCTCGGTATAAGGTTCAATTTTTAGTTCTGATTTTGGTAATTGATGAAAATAACTTGGCAGCACACTTTTAGCTCTTTCCTCTGCTGATTCACTGTAGGCAATCATTTGTTCACCAGTAATGAAATTCTGGCTAGACATTTGTTTACTCTTAGCAATAGTTTCTGAAAAACCATTGCTTTGCCATAGTTTTTTACCAAGTTTGATTACTTTGGCTTTATTTGCAGCTACCAGCTTTTCGCCCTTATTAAAAACTTCTTCGGGGGTCCACTTAAGACCTGTCCAGTCGGAGTAAGAAGCCATATAACATTGTCGACTATTTGGATGATTGATAATGCCAATTTCTGTTTTAGCGCCACTCAGGTATTTGGTTTCAAGAAAATGAGTATAGTTTTTTATCGCTGGTTTTATTTCTTGGTTGACCAAAATATGCCAGCGTTGTTTAAAGTATTGATCTTTACTGCGATTTGCAGGAGAAAATAAAGGTGATTCTTCTGTTTTAAGTGCGAGTATTCCACTAAGTTGTTTAACTAACCTTTTCACTACTGATTTTGGTGCGCTATAGCCTAGCTTGAGTCCAAGCGTTAAATTAGTTTGTTTATTTTCAAGAAATTTTGGCAGTTGTTGCCATCTTTTAATTGTATTAGTGCGCTCGATTTCAGTTGCTATTGGTTGCATACTCAATAATTGCGGATAAACCATTTGCCAACCAAACATGTGATCTATATCCCATAGCTCACTTCTACAAACTCGGAGGCTTTTGGAATTCTCCAAAAGGTTCTTTAATACGTTATAAGTGACTTTACCTGAATTTGATGTCAGTTTATTAGAGTCTATAGATGCCAGTTGATTTAACATTTCGTCTTCTATTTTTTGAGAAGTCGTTAATGCTGATAAACTATTATCCCTCAATTGTTCTGGCTGATTATCCGGTCGTCCTTCTAATATGGCAAACTCTGGAAAGCTATCTGTTGAATACTGATAATATTTATCAGAAAGTTGTGTTAATCGCTCATCCGTCGATAAAGTGTTAGCCATTACTGAATTCAAGTAGGAGCCAGAAAAAATTAATCCGAAAAAAATTGTTTTACGTAACATAAAGTAACGTCCTATAAAGTTAATATATCGATTTTTTATTGTGCTTTTAGTTTTTCCAAACTTGTGCGGCAACACGATGAAAATTTCCACCTAAAATGCCTTCAATTGCTGGGATTGAATATCCTTGAGCAGAAAACATGTTTATAAGCTCATCAAGCTGTCCAGGGCGAACCATTCTTAACTCGTTGTAAAGATGGTAAATTTCTGTATTTTTTGCCGAAAAAACACTCATTTCTTTGATTGAGTAGCAATAATCCAAACCAATACCAACATGTTCCCAACCGACTAAATCTACAAGATATTTGAAATGCTTATGCCATAGGTTTGAATCATTACAATTATTTCCCAACAAAATACCAATGCCGTTAATACCAATAACACCATTGTTTTTGGCGCACATTGTTATTTGTTGATTGGATATATTGCGTGGATGCTGATGAATAGCCATAGGGTTTGAATGAGAAAAAATAACAGGATGTTCACTTAACGACATAATGTCTAAGCTGGCCTGATGGCTAATATGAGAGCAATCTAACAACAAACCCAAATTATTTGCTAATTTCACTACTTCTCTACCCTGCGAGGTCAAACCAATATTGGGATTCAAGCAGCCGCCACCAAAAGAATTTCTATGGTTGTATGTGAAGGAAATTTGTCTTAAACCCAAATCATATAAAGCAGATAATAAAGACGTATCATGAGCGACACATTGAATGCCTTCCAAATCAAAACTAATTGCTAGTAAATTAACATCTTTTGCTCTTTGTAATTCATCTAAACTACCAACCAAAATGCAATCGGAATGATCACTTTGAATGAATTCTCTGAATCGATTTAAGGTAGAAAAAACTTGTTCTATATTTTGTTTATCCATACCTATATTTATAGAAACATAGTCAAAACCCGCTTTCTTATGGCGTTGAATGACTGAAAGCGGCTCATCGCCAAATAATGGTAAACAACTATGGGCATCCCACACAATATGATTTTTCATTATATCAACTTTGCTTTTCTGCATTTATTTTATTACCTAACGAAGATTGAATTGCAATAGCAGGATTGAATGTTGGTAGCTGCGAATAAAAATCAGCGATGTACGTTACTTTTTATAATATTAATCATCCGTTATTATGCTAATTATACTTTCAGCCTTATATATTAGTGGGCGAATGAATAACTCAGATAATATTATCGAGTAAAAAATAGGAAGCCCTACAACAGACGAATACACGCTCATATTATCCATATTTATATTAGGTTGAGCCAATATACTTAATAGATTCAGAGTCGATATAAATAAGCCTGAAGAATAAATATTATTTTTCATTTTATGCAAATCTCTAACAGTAGGAACGATACCAATAAAAAATAAAGGCCTGTATAACAACCACTTAAACAGCTTGAGAGCTCTAGCTGTTTCACTATAACCGGTTGAAATAACAGTAAGAGAAAATGATAAAATTAGTAACATCGACAAACTACTAAAATTAAAGAATACATTAAGCCCCCCGGATATATTGATCAAAAATAGAATGACTCCAACAATTGCTATTGAGGTAATAATTCTGGATGGTTCACGCTGCTTTTCGATTTTAATTATTGTATTTATATTCATAGGTCGCTCTGTGTAATATCAAATGCTGATGCCAAAAATAATTTCTAATCAACAGGAAAAGGTTCACCTGCTTCTATCCGCTGAATTTTATTCAAACTTAGCCCTCTCATTTTGGCTAACTTCTCGTACGAGCAACTTTTTCAATATTATTTTTTTACAATCCCTTATAAAAAGTATAAATAGTGAATGTGCTACTAATTAATGAAAAAATCTAAACTATGGGTCTCAAATTGAATAGATACACTTACTTTAAAAGTTGATTAAACCAAAACAATAGTTTTTTTTTCTAAAAATAATCACCTTTATTCAGATCAAGTACAAATTAAAACCCAAGAATATTACACACTTTTTCTTCTTTTCCTTCCATACCTTCTTGTAAAAAACGGTTTTGAGTCGTTATGTTTGCAAGTTCTTTAGGTGAACCATTGATTACCTGGTTTATCCAGTTTTGATAGGATGACACTCGGGTATATACTTCCTTTACACCATATTCGCCTACTTCTTTTAAATCTGCTCGTGAGCTGATCCCTAATAAATGAAATTTACCATTATGCGACAAGTATGCTGGACCACCGCTGTCTCCGTTCCCTGAAACACCTTCAAGTGGTTCGCCTTTGTTTCCTTTTTCAAACTTAAAAACAATATCGGTATCTTCTATATCAATAATTCTATTTTGTGCTTTCCTTAATAGTCCATTATTATCTTTCATACTTACCGTCTGTCCGTTAAGTCCTGTTCCGGTACCACCAGCACCAATAAACCAGATACTTTTACCTAGTTCGTCGCGCTTTTTGTATGCGTTTGCCGGTATTATATCCATAGTTTTTTTTAGTTTTAATAATGCTATGTCGTTAGTACCCTCACCTTTAAACTCTGCGTGGACATAACGAGAATCAATTTCTACCATTTGGTCACCCACTTTTATCTTACTACCAGGTACCATACAGAAAACAGCATGACCTGCAGTTACCACCCATTGAGGATTAATTAATGTACCGTAAACACCTATATTATAGAGTGTTGCCAATGGTGGGAAATCTGATACCTTGGCATGATATTTTTTATCTGCAACATCGTGACGAATTACAATCGCATTAGCAAAAACTGAGCTTAACAATAAAGTTAACGTTAATATTTTTTTAGAAATAACCACAATAATACGCCTACTTTTATAAGGTTACTTTAATTCAGCTAAGTATTTATTAATGGCTTTCATTGTTAGTACATTGCCATGTTTGATCACTGTATTTATTGAACTAAAGTTTTCAACCGCTGCTAAAGGGCTTTTATCAAGAATGATTAAATCAGCTAATTTTCCTACTTCAATACTACCCAATAGATGATCATCTTTAGTTACTTTAGCGTTGTTGATTGTTGCTGCGGATAAAATGGCATCTAAAGGTATACCTGCCTGACGCCATGCCATCATTTCAATAAGCATAGAACCACCATGAAGTGTGCCAGGATTACCGGCATCGGTACCTAATGCTAAGGTTACTCCTCCATCAAACATACGTTTTAAGTTTTGTTGTTGTACCATAATGACTTTATTTGAAAACATATCACTTAACTGGCTAACAACACTTTGTTGCTGAGGAGTCAATTTTTCTATTTTTTCAGGTGCAGCATCAACATAAGGCATATACTTCCTGATCATATTGAACATTTGATCAGCCATCTTTATTTGTGCATTGGCTTGTTCAAAACTATTGGTAACATCTGAATGCGAGTGTTTAATTTCGTGTGAAGAAAATTCAAGTGTATTTCTAAATATCTCAATGTATCGCTCTTGCGCTGCCAATGTAGGCATATAAATAGTATTATTTTTCTTCGCTAAGGTAATAAATTCATCATCTACGGGCTCAATTAATACGCCATGTACTAATACATCTGCGCCTGCTCTGATTGCAGCTTTAGCATCATTAAGACCTTCAACATGTACGGCAATAGGTAATCCGTGTTGGTGTGCTAATTTAATTGCAGGAGAAAATAGTTCAGTTAACTGCTCTGGAGTATGACCAGCTTCAGGTGTCCAAACAATTTTAATAATGTCTGGTTTAAATCTTAGTTGTTGGTTTACAGACGTAATAGCTTGTTGTGCTGTAGTTACTTTTTCAAATATAGTGCCGTCAATATCTAATATAGGCATATCTATTGGGCCTATTAATGGCCCTGCGGTATTCATTCTGGGAGCAAAAATCTGGTGATTAGCTTGTTGCTTGACTGAAAAATTCCAGTTTGGTCCACCCATATCAACAATACTGGTGACACCACTTTGTATATAACGGGCAAAAGTATCTGACAAGTTATTATTCACCCAATTACGGTCTTCAGGATATGACTGAATACCTGATAAGTTAAACTGATCTGGTCTGGTGAAAATACTAGCAGATTGAAAAAGGTGAACATGGGAGTCAATTAACCCTGGTAATATCCATTTATTCGTTGCATCGATTTGTTGATATTGATTGCTTATAGATTCTGAAGCAGGACTAATTGCCGTGATCAATCCATTTTCAATTAATATTGTCGCATTGTTAATCGGCATTGATAAATGAGGGCTAACAATATTTCCGCCCAATAGAGCAATTTTATGACTGTTAATATTCAAGTCTGGCTGAGCTTGGTATTTTTCCTGAGAATTTGAGTGAGCAGATGTAGCTAATAATAAAAAGCTTCCTGCAAGTAAACCTATATTAATGTTGTTAAATTTTATTTTCATCTTATCTCACTGTGAAGTTAGTTAAAAAAAGATAAACAAATCTTTCCTTAAGATAGTTTCACAATGAACAATATTTAGTTTTAAAGCGACTTAAAGTTCCTAAAACCTTCTTAAATACTTCTATAATTCCTTTTATATCAAAAGGCTACACTTTATTTTTAGAGTTTTTAATTTGTACTAAAAGTGATGTAGCTACGGGTTTCAATAAAGTTAATTGGCGTTTATCGATAATCTCTAAAGCGTGTTTATTAATTTTGAGAGCCTCATCAAACTCTTTTTTGATCAGTGCTAACTCCGCCAAATTTAGTAACCCCTGAACTTCACCGTAGGGACAACGTAAGACTTTTTGATAGTTAATTGATTCATTAAATTGTTGCTCTGCCAAAGGGAAATCTTTAAGGTGTTGATAAATTTTTCCTGTTAGTTCTGAAATATAACCCAAATAAAGCCAATCATTGACTTCGGCCGCATACCTTTTAGCCTGACTGAGTAACTCAAAGTGAGAGTCACTTGAACCTGTTTGTATTTGACTTAGTGCTAGCCAATAATTCAACCGGGCTAACTCCCTATTGTCACGCTGCAATAAAGCTTGCTCAATAGCCTTACCTAATATTTCTTGTGCTCTGAGATGTTTATTTTCTTGTAAGTCACTATTAAGGTAGTTTTGTGCTAACAAACGCTTTGCCGTAATATTTTCAGGCTCTGTGCTAACAGCCGTTTCCAAAAAATCAGCAGCAGAAATATGGTCTCCAGATTGCATCAATTCAAGCGCTGTTGCGACCATTTGGTTAGAAAAAGAAGAACGATACTTATCTGAAGTAATGTCAGATGATACTCCAAGTAAGTTGGCAATTATTAGTGATAATTGTCCTATTGCTCCCTGAGTAGTTTCATCAAATAAAGCCCCTTTTTTCATACTTTTGCTTTGATGTAAGGTATAAACAAGTTGATATTCTCCCTGAACACCTAATAATCTTGACTCAACAATCAGACTGGCACCTGAAACTTGAAATACTTGGCTTGCATCAAGGACTCCATACTGAATATATTTAAGACTAGCGCGTTTCATTATATCTAACACATCATCTGTTTGCAGTACTCCAAAACTTTCATCTGAACTTAATTGCTGAATTAATTGATCCATGCCTCCATAACGAACCCATTGATGATCGGTATCTTTTTGTTCGCTTATTATGGGTAATATAATGACTGATCCAGGAGTGTATTCTGCATTTCTAACAACGTTAGCGGGTAATTCGGCGATTGACTGTTTAACGGGCTCTTTTGATAGGTTAGAGAAGTGAGTCATATTTGATAAGAACAACGCAATAGTAAATATTAAGATCACAATGAGATATTTAAAGTGCCTATTTCTAACTAGTAAGAACTTATTATGTGTCTTGACTTTCGTGTTCAAATCCTTATCAACCTTGGGGATCCAAGCATATCCTTTACGGGGATAGTTTTTTATTGCTTGTGTGTGACAGAAAATTTTACGAAGTTCATTTATAGATTGAAAGATGACTTGTTCATCTACTACAACATCGGCCCAAACCGTTTTCAGCATTTTATCTTTACTAACGATTTCACCTTGATGTGTGAGCAATAGCATCAGTAACTGAAACGTTTTAGGTCTTACTTGAGTGACTTCCTCTTGATATTTAACCTCTTCATTGTCAGAAGTAATTGTATAACCAGCAGAAGTAAAAATATTTCCCATTGAATGAACCTTCTTTTTATAGTATTAAGATAATACGTTATTTTATCAGGGGCCCATATATAATTTGGATCTTAATACTTGAGATCTAAACAAGAGTCGCTACATCCCCTTGCCACTGAGTAAAACGTTTAGATTATCGCTATAGTAGGTTATTTACTGTCAGTAAAGGATTGATAGTTATTTTATATGGCGCAATGTGCCCCATTGCGCCAAAGAATTTAATACTTAAAATCATATTAATCTAATGTCCGCTTTGGTATTTTCTAATCAAATTAGAATTTTTGATTTTATAGATTCCTAATGAAATTTAGAACACTTCATTATCTAATGTAGGGAAACTTTTGTCGGATCACTTGTCGTTAGATAAGCCAAGGCTAAGGTCTTCTCTACGCCCTGAGACCTTAATCTTCGGTTATCAACAACAAGTTATCTGACTAAACGATCGTAAGCATCAATCGCTTTTTAGGTTTTTTACAATGATAAAAAACGTTGACATACACCTAACATTATCAATTTCACCTTAGGCTTTTATTGAAGAACTCTTTAACAACAACTTTGGTTCGAATATGGGCGTCAATATTCCCTTGTACAGTGCCTCCATTAGCAAAAGTATCATTTTTTTTAGATAATCGCCCCGGACGATGGCCAGCATTGTCGAACGCAAGATGTTTATAACTAAAGTCAAAATTTGAATCATCTAAAATTGCAACTAACGCATCAGCCATTTTTGAACTTGGCCATTGCTGATCATCCTTTCCTGATAGTAATAACAAATTCGCTTTAATATGTTCTACAGGGAGTATTGCTCTATCTACAGCTTTTTCATCACTCAATACATTATCAAACATCTCACGGGTTTTTATCAATTTTTTATCACGTATAATACGTGATAGCCAGATTGCACCATCAAATAATCCCACACTATGATAATCCAGCGGTTCATTATTCCACGACCAAGAGGACTCGTTAAGTCCAGCCCAACCTGGCCCTGCCCATACGACAGAGCTTGGAGACCTTAAAACGATAGCTTTTACTAATGGGTTATAATAGGCCGTTAATATAGCAGCTTCGGTCCCTTTAGAATGGCCAAATAATCCAATTGCTCCTTTCTTAACTAATGTATGGTTATCCAACCAACTTATCGCTGTATTAAAATACTCTATTGGGATATTCACTAGGTTAGCCGGTAGGCCTTTAGAGCCAAAATAGCGTATATTAAGAACAACAAACCCTAGTGATGAGAGCCACTTAGCATCTTGATTTTCGTACCCTCCGCCAGAGCCACCGATAAGTAAAATAGCAGGATTTTGATTTGATGTGTCTGATACCCATAACCTACCAACAAATTGTTTACTTTCTATTTGCTCATATCGAATATTAGACTCTACAGCTAGAGCGTAAGTTTGAATAATCAATAACATAGAACATATTATAAATCTCCAAATCAATTTAACACTAAGATATTTACTGTACATTAAATACTCCATAATTCGAAAGTCGGTATGATTCTTAATACTATGGCCAAAAAGTTATTGGCCATAGTATTGAAAGAGAAAGTAAACTATAGTTTCCCAATATTACAAGCTAGTTAACTAATATTGTGAACCTCAAGGGCTTTATTGGCAATGTGCGATAAATAACGTTGCAGAATTGCCAAGAACATAATTGGTAAAGCAGCTGCATAAGTTATGTTGCCCTCAAAGATGATTGCAAATGGAATCATTGAAATTGATGCTAAAAGTAAATAGATAGAAAATTTTCGAGCACTACCTATAATAGCAATAAACCCCGAAGAAGAGGCAAAGGTGGTTAAGGTGCCAACAATAACCATTAATATGATAATAGCTGACTCGCGCAATGCGTCGTAAAGTTTCAAATACCACCATTGCTGAAAAAATGCGGCTAAACCACCTAAAATCAAGTAAATATTGCCCGCTAAAACCAGTCGATTAAGTGGATTTTTCTGGGGCAATAATATTGCAAGTTGAATTAAGCCTAACAAAGCGCCTAGCTGAAAAGCCTCAAGCCAATGGTCGTTAGATGGTACTCCATTCCAGAATGCGAAAGTAGCAAACGAAGATAAAGGGAAAAATTGAATTAAAGCAAATATCCATTTACTCATAAGCCTGACGAACTCCTTTACTAGTTAAGCTCAGTTGAAAATCTTGGTTGATTAGTTTGTTATAGATCCTTCACGACATACAGAATATCAATCTACCCGATGAAGTGCACAAATCTTGTTATTCGATGGATCACGTAAATAAGCTAAATATAACTTTCCAATAACTCCCTCCCGGACACCAGGAGGCTCCTCGCAGGTAATGCCGCCCTTTTCAAGACCAGCAGCGTACCAAGCATCAACGATATCAGGAGTCTTTGCTGAGAAACCAATAGTAGATCCATTCCCATGTGAAGCCGGTTCGCCATTTATAGGTTTGCTAATCGCAAAGACACCATTTTTGGTAAAATAAAAACAACGTCCTTTGTCGTCGATTACGCCAGGTTTGTACCCCAAAGCCCCTAATATTTTATCATAAAAAACTTTTGATTCTTGTAAGTTATTTGCACCAATCATAATATGACTGAACATATTGCTCTCCTAATTATAAAATAAACCACCCTAAATCACTTAGGGTGACAATGCCTCTTTAAGAGGTTTCAAATAGTAGGTTGAAAAAACAAAATAGGATCAAAATCCAACTAACTCTGTTCTGTTTTATATCTCGCTATTTAGTGTGAATATGAATAACGCTTAAATGTGGATACTCATTGTAGAACATAGGAAGCCCTTCTTTGTTATTAAACCCTAAACTTTGTTTTTCTATTTTAGGTAAATACAGCATTATATGAGGAGCTACATCCATTAACTTATTCTTGAAATGATTATAAAATTTATTGTTGGGCGACATCATGTAAACAACTGCTCCAGGCTCGGGCGCAACCAACTCTTTATTTAATACCATCTTTTCAATATTTCTATAGATTTTTTGGATCGAAATACCTTTCGAAAGCATTTTAGTTTGATATTCATATACAGGGAGAATTGCTTTCATTGCTTGTTGATTTAAGCAAGATGGTTCATAACGGCCTTTATTATCCTCTAAGACAAAACATACAAAATCATTTGAACCATCAATTACTTTAACAAATTGGTCGTTTTCCCAGACCATGAAGCTAGCGCCTTGAACGATATGTTTTGGTGCAGCTTCCATGGCTTGTTCTATTTTTTGTTGATTGGCATAACCATCCAACGAAATAAACAATAATATGACTAAAAAAAATTTATTCATCTAACTTTCCTTAAAAATTAACGGCCTGTAAAGAGGTTACTTGTAGTTGACTGAAATTTGGATTGAATGAAACAGTCACTTCACTTTCTCGCACCACCAACTTGATACTAATTACACTGACTTTTAATCAATACATTTGACTTTTTATATCACAAAAACTTTTATGTATTTCTTAAACTGCTATATCAATTTTAATTGCTGTGTTTTTATCAAAGAATTCTTTGTCAGTTAAGTAACTCTAAATTTTTTGTGCTAAGCCTTAACTCGCTAACTTTAGTTATGCTGACTTACTGAAATAATTTAGTTTTCTCTCTATGAGAAACTGTCCCCCATTTTTTCATTGTTATCTGATGATTTGAAGCTAACGTAATATGTGTTTCTACAAAAGGTAATTTAATTTGTAAGTCAACAAGTACCTTAAAGTATTGTCCTTTAGTTCTGAAGACAAATACAACTACAGTAATACCGTAACCAATTATTATTAAAGAATATTTTATCAATACTGGTCAATTAATTTTCCTGAGTAATGCTTTTTAAAGTAACTTTAAAATTATAATAACCAAATGAAAGCATCATTGAGCTTTCTGTAAAATTAAATTTTTGTAATGTTTGGTGGTAAGTCTTTTGTTTATATTTTCTTTTTGCGGCCAGCTTACTAAGTCTTTGCCTATCATTAAGACTTTAAAAGACAATAATTGAAGGATAAACATAGCAACCATGAAAGTTATCGCTGCTAAAAGAAATTACAAAAAAAGGAAATAATCAGGTAATAAATCCCCCGTTAAGTTAAATGTTCTCTAGCCCAAAATGCTTTCCCTGATAAATTTTAGCTATTCGAAATAGCACTTTTACCTTTTATGTAAACGGCAATATTTGAAACAGAATATTTTGATGGAATATTTAAGCACATATGAATATGATCAAGCATTAAGTGTCTTTACCTTAATAATTACAACTTTTTGCCAAGCTAAGTCATGGAATACTTCTCTTAATTTTTTCCTGATTGAACCAAATATCATTTTACGTCTTTTCTTGGGTATAAATACAATATGGTATTTATACCCATCGCGTATGAGACAAACTCTTATAGTCTCGATAGGTTTTCCTTCTATCTCTTGGTCGAGATTAAAGGATACCTATATTTACCGCAGTATAGGTGCAACCTATGTCACAATAAAGTTAGCTTTATAAATCATCAATAGGTTATTAATGAAATTGAAAATTACATTAAATTTTATAATTATAAAAGACGAAATTCTGGAATTGAATATATACCACCTCAACAGAAATTAAATGAGATGAAGAAGTGGCTTAAACACTCTCCAGATTCAGTTTAGCATTATAGTTTTAACTTTTTGGAATTTCTTAAAAATGATAGTAATGCTAAATATATTTTGTTAAAAGCTCCAAAGACAATTTTGATAATTATTTACATTATACTAAGGAGCCGTCTAAGTAGATTTTTATAAACATGAAGTTATTAATGAAAACTCATTAATTATATCGTTATCAATCCCCAATTCTATTAACAATTTATCTTCTGAATCCCTAAATTTTTTTTCAATTTCAAATGCGTGCAAAGAGGCGCACATACTTTTATTATTCTTATCTCTAGGAACATCGAATATTAAACAATTAGTACTATATAAGCGTCTTATCACGTTATTAAAAGTTTCTTGAGACAAGTTAAAGTCATTAAATAGTCTATCTCGAGGAATGTTAGGGTGTGAAATTATGTAAAAAAGAATTTTAAATTCCACAGGGGATAACTCTATTTCCAAGTAGATGTTCTTATATCTTTTTTCGACAAGAGCCAATAGCTCATAAGCTTTTGTTAGAGTAGAGAATTTAGTCATTTAAAGTCGTCCTTATTTAGTTCAATACAACATGATATAAAGGAAAAATTCTGTTGAAATTAATAGCTATAGCGTTGTAGATTATAAATTGAGTATTCACGAGATCACATGGCAAGATACTTTCTTGTACATTAACTTTTAGTAATGTTTTGATTGGTTCGCCTTACATATGCTTCTTTAATGACGTTATTGTTCAAAGTTTTCATTGAAACGGATAGGCCATTCGGTTTTATGTTCGCCGTTTTTTAAATATCAATAACCTAAATTATTGAACATCTGCTTTGGGGTACTGTGAATTTGACTACTTAATACCTATTTATTAACAATGTGTCCTTTCTTGTTACCATTGTTTATAAAGTGTATTTTTGATTTTATAAAAGTATAAACAATTGGTGTCATGACGGGCTGTTGATTGATCATCTCTGAGAAATAAAGCTCAAAGGTACTTTCACGGGATAAAAATCCATGTAGAAGCACTAATCAATAAATCACCAAGTATTCTAATTACAGCATTAATTCAAGGTGTAAAACTTAGCTTTCCTTTTTTGCATTTTGACCACGAAATAAAATCCTTTTTTATCATGGCTATTAATAGGGCACGTACAATACAGTTGTTATTTTCTACGTCACATTTCACAAAGAATATGGGGCGTTATAAAGTGACGTGGTTTAATGGATTCGACTACATAGTTAAGTGATAATAATCTTAATTGGAGATCGAAAATGACAAAACGTAAAAAATATTCAAAAGAATTCAAACTTGATGCTATCGCTTTAGTCGTTGATCAAAACTATAGCCAATCCGACGCCTCAAGAAACTTAGGTGTTAATCCTAATATGCTAGATCGTTGGATCAAAGAAGCTAACAATGAGAGTGGTCACGCTTTTCGTGGAAACGGTAAATTAACACCCGAGCAGGAAGAAATCCGTAACCTTAAAGCTCAAGTAAAACGTTTAGAAATAGATCGTGAGATCCTAAAAAAAGCGTCGTTCTTCTTTGCCAAAGAAACGAAGTAAAATATTCGTTCATTGCCCAATATAAGAAGATCTGGCCTGTGGTAGTAATATGTCACGTACTGGGTGTTAAAAGTAATAATTTCTATAGCTTTCAAAAGCGTAAAGTAAGTACCACTGTTGATACAACACATCAAGAAATGATTGCGTTGATCAAAGATATTGCTAAATTCAGCGATAATACTTATGGCGCTAGACGGATTAAAAAAATACTCAATACATTAAGCTTTCCGGTTAGTCGACGTAAAACGGCTCAACTAATGAAAGAAGCGAACGTTTGGGTTCGTTATAAAAAGAACTACAAGGCAACAACGAACAGCGACCATAACAAACCCATTTATCAAAATGAGCTAAAGCAAAACTTTGCTGTTGAAGCCCCAGATAAAGCTTAGGTAGGTGATATCACCTACGTTTGGACAGCAGAAGGTTGGCTATATTTAGGTGTCGTTATTGACATATATTCACGAAAAGTCGTGGGTTGGAGCATGGGGTCAATAATGTAAGCGCAGCTTGTTTGTGATGCGTTAACAATGACTATTTGGCAACGACAACCCAGAGCAGGACTGATAGTTCATTCAGATCAGGGCGTTCAGTATGCCAGTCATCAATATCGTCGATTACTCAAATCAAATGGGTTTGTTGGTAGTATGAGTAAAAAAGGGTGTTGTTGGGATAATGCCGTTGCCGAAAGCTTTTTCGGAAGCTTTTTCGGAAGCTTGAAACAAGAGCGAGTTCATTGCCGTAATTATGAAACACGTTATGCCGCACAGCAAGATGTACTGAATGACATTACTATGTGGTACAACAGCCATCGACTTCATTCGTATCTCGATTATCAAAGTCCTAACGTTTGTGAATCAGTGAAGGGAAAATTAGAAATGGTTGCTTAACTAGGTTGACTGAATTTGGTTGGCCACGTCACCATTGGGGTGTTTACCCTCCTAATATTTTTTGACTACCCAAACTATTAGACTCTGCTATACTCAGTAAATGTATTATGGTTGTTGTATAAAGTTTGCTGTAAGCATTCATAACAAACTTCGCAATTGCTAAGTTAACTTTTTCTTGCCTACTTAGTGTCATAATATGTTCTCTATTTGGCAAAGTAGAACTCCAATACCTAAGTTATATAGCTGAGTATACAACTAAGATACAGTTAAAATTATGAATTTATCAATATCGAGAGTAAATATTTATTTACTCTATTATCAACTACCGTGCTCTGGATGTCTAAGCTAAAGTATTTTGAGAGAAGCTTATTAATTTACTAAAAAAATTGATGACACTTTTTTAGTACTTTAAATCAAAAGAAAAGAGGTTAATGCGTATTTTAACCTCTTTATACCCAATATCTTAACTTATGCAATCAAATTAGAATTTTGCCATAAGTTGAAGCCATACTTTATCCGTATCACTTGCGTGATTATCAGCATCGTACTTCGCATATTTAAATAGAACGTTATAGTTTTTATTAAATGCATAAGCGGCTACGAGGTCAATCTCACTGCCATAATCTGTGTTGCCTTTGCTTGAAGATAGATCATGATATGTAACTGCTAACTTAACATTAGATATTTTGGTTTTGGCGGTAAAATACATATCTTTGATACCATTACCTGGGGTTGATAAGAATTTATCATTAAATCCTTGGAATTTATGTAGTGTAGCTAAAGGGCTTGTAAAGCCTACTCCATTATCACTACCGAGTACTTCATACCCACCAATTAAACTGACTTGACCAACTTTAGTTCCGATTTCAAAATTGTAATAATTTGTATCAAAGTTCTTTGGGCTGTCTGCGTTATCCGTTTGATTAGCATAACTAGCATTAACTGTCATAGGGCCTACCTTACCATTATATAACAGACCATAAGTACTTGTAGATAAAGCCGCTGCTGTGTCAAAATCTAGAACATAGGCAAAGGTCGATATTTTATGCGCTTTGTTTATCTTAAAAGATACATTTACGAGGTAAAATGCACCTTTGAGATCTGCCTTGCCTCCATCAGGACCAAAAATACGATTAATATTTTGTATGTAACTATAATCTAAAGAAATTTTATCAGTCGCTTGAAACTTAACTCGTACACCATCATAAGTTTGTTCATTTTGTCGCCATGCTACACCGCCAACAAAACGCTGGTTATTATGTATAATTCGTTGACGACCAACAATCGCAGTAAACTTACCTTGGCTAAACTTTAAATGTGCTTGGTTTATATCACTCCCTTCAGGGTCTGCTACTACGGGATATTGAGCTTTTCCATTACTTGTGCTGTTATAATCATCAATAATGGCTGTAACATCATCGACTTCTATGCCCAATGAAAATCCTTCATATTCACCGGTAACAGCAGTAAATCGACTTTTAAGAGTTAGTGAATTAGCATCTTCACTGATACCATTTTGGTCAACGCCCTCATACCGAGCTCGAAAACTTATATTTACTTTACTATTACTAAGCGCTTCTTTTATCCCCGCTGTACTGGATGCGGTATTAGCTTGTATTGTTGTTGTAATCAAGGCTGTTATTAGAGAGGCAAGTTTTATAGTTTTGTTCATCTTTTATTCCTTACTATTATTATATTGTTTCAGACTTCCTAAAAAATCGTTAACAAACCTTAGTGCTGACAATATCATCAATGTTTTTTGGCTTAGTTTGTTTATGAATAAACATTAAGCTGAGTAATCGTATAGTTTCTTTTATATCCAAAACAAAAAATAAGAAGACTGCATTTATCTAATTTTACAAGTCTAATTATTAATTAGACTACTTGTTTTAAATATAAAAGAGCACTTTTTTAGATTAACTGTAACTTTGACTTTATTTAGTTGTATGTTCAACTAAACTAATTAGATAATAGTTAACTATTATGTTTTTGCCAAAAATAATTTTATTAAAAAACTTGGAGAAGATATGTTTAAAAATATGAGTACACTCAAATATGCTTTACCTATTACAGCGGTTTTGTTATTTGCTAACGTGGTAAGTGCAAAAGAAAAAATTCATGCTTTATATATTCCATTAGCAGATCATTACCCTGCGATTGTTGCTCATAACAAATATGCAGGTGAAATGAAAGAAGCGGATTATAGTGTTGAAATGATGAAAAGTTGGCCAGCACTCAGTGGGAAATTTATGTCTGGACAGGCTGACATTGCATTCATAATTTCGCCATTAGCTATGAATATGTTTGCCAAGAAACCCAACTTTAAGTGGGTTAGTCTTGTTCATCGAGATGGTAGTGCGTTAGCGGTTAACGATATCTTTTTGAAAGATATATATTTGGAAGAAAAACGCTCTGATAGAAAGCCAACAGCTGACTTTGCAACCGCCGCTAAAAATTGGGTGGAGAAGAATAAAAAACCAAGTATTGCAGGGGTTCCTTCGCTACAGTCTACTCATACAGTAGTACTTTATAAGTATTTAAAAGATCATGGCTTGACGTTGGCTATAGGTAAAGGCAAGGGAGATGTTTTAGCAAAAGCTGTGGCTCCACCCAAATCACCATCGTATATTCAAAATCAAGGTAAGGCTGGTCGTGCTGCATCATTTGAACAATCGTTACCTTGGGCTGATATAGTTGAAACTAACGGTTACGGTAAAGTTGTTTGGTATTCAAAAGATATCATCAAGTGGCCTAAAGGACATGTTGAATGCATTATTATAGCTTCGGATAATGCTATTAAGAACAAATCAGCTGCTTTAAGAGAAGTAATCGAATATGTGCATCGTGCAGGTAAAGATATCCAAGATGCTATGGAAATTGGCGGCAAGCCTCTTGACAATATTGCTCAATTGGTAAATAAAAACTATATAAAACTACATACAGTAGATGCAATCAAAGCAAGCTTAAATAAAGATCTTGGTGTTATTAATTATGTGAATTTGAATAATGATAAACCAGGCTTGGAAATGATAATGGATTTAGCTGTGGAGAGTGGAGTAATGAAAGCGCCAGTAAATTTAGATGACTTTTCTGACGAATCTTTTTCTTCAAAAATTACAATTGTAGAGTAAATAAGTTGGGGGGGCCCCCCCCTTATTTAAAATAGAAGTTGTGTTGCATAAATATTAAAATAATAAAACATTAGGTGAAAATTTTGAATAATCTTACATTAAAAATAAAGTTGCTATTAATATTTGGTTTGGTTATCTCGGGACTTATGGTTTTAGGAACTGTGAGCTTTCTAAATTTGGGTAAAGTTAGCGAAATTTCATTAAGTGTTGCTAATGTTGATGCGAAGGAAGTCTTTGAATTGTATGAGTTACAAGACACTGCAAACAAACATAGAATGAGTGTAATTACACATGTTGGAACTCCCGAAATGGAAGATATGGAGCTTTTGGAACTTAAAATTAAAGCTTTAAATGAAGATGTTAAAACAAGTATTAAAAATAAAATCGTATTGGCTAATTCACGTGAAGATAAGACTTTAGCTGATTTATTGATGGAGTATGCAACTTTATGGGAGGTATATGCGACATTCAGTAATGAAATTATTATCAACAGTAAGTCATTCTTTAAAGAAGACGCTCTTGAACAAGTTACTAGTGATAGTTCTGTTAGTTTTTATGCGGGTACTGATAAACTAATACAAGCTATTAATAGTAGATCGCTTACTATGCAAATACATGCAGACGACGCTAATGAAATCCGTTCTACAGCAGAAAAAGTGATTTTCTTTACAGTATTATTAGTTACGCTCATTTCAGCCGCTTCTGGCTATATTATGTCTAAATCAATAACAGCTCCTGTTAATAAATTATTAAAACACTTTAAAGAGTTTGCCGAGGGCAAACTTAAGATTGATTGTGCAGTTGATCGAAAAGATGAATTTGGCCAATTACTAAATGCCTTTAATGACTCTATACATTCTTTAGCAGTTCTTATGGACCAAATTAATCTTGTAGCAACACAAGTAGCATCATCCGCTGAGGAGTTTTCAGTCATTAGTAGAGAGACTAGTGTAAATATTGAAACACAACAAGAAGAAACGCAACAAGTTATAGCCTTGGTAAGTCAAATGACGGATGGAGCAAAAATAGTTTACGATAGTGCCCAAGGCGCTCGTCACAGTGCTCGAAGCTGTCAAAATCAATCTCAAAAAGGTAAAGTAGTTGTAGATGACACTATTTCTAATATAAATGACTTGGTGTTAACTGTTGAGCAGGCTCAAGGGGAGATGCTCCTATTAGAAAAAGATAGCGATAATATAGGAGCTGTAATTGATGTCATAAAAAGTATTGCTTCTCAAACCAATTTACTTGCATTGAATGCTGCTATTGAAGCTGCAAGGGCTGGCGAACATGGTAGAGGTTTTGCGGTTGTAGCTGATGAGGTTCGCAATTTATCACAAAGAACACAAGAGTCTACATTAGAGATAGAAGAACTCATCATCCGTTTACAATCGGGAACGAAAGGTACTTCAATAGCTATGACATCTGGATTGGAAAAAGCTAAGTCAACTGTAATTCATGCTGAGAATACAGGTTCATCTTTAAGTTCGATTGATGATGGTATTATTGATATATCGGAACAAAATGAACAGATTACTGAGATTGCTAATAATCAAAGAAACTTTGCAGATAGTATTACTCAAAACATTGAAGTAATTAAAATAGCATCAGATGTAACTGTAGAAAATTCAAAACAAGTAGAAAAAGTAAGTCATGATTTAGCTGAGTTAGCCTCGGATTTACAAGGAATGATGGAGAAGTTTGCGTTTTAGCTTTCAGTGATCGTACTATATTTGAACGTTTATAAATTTGTCTAATTAATAATATAAAGCTATTAATATTTTTACTTGGTGGTAACATGCAGTTGCAATATCAACTAAATATTATAAGTCCAAAATGATTGAAAGAAGTCTCTATTTTAGTAGCAATTGTTTAGCTCGCTTTATTGAAAACATATGGAAGGAAGGCTTTGATGAATTAGGTTTATCACCTGCCCATGCAAGTTTAATTTTATTAAGCCTGGAAGAACCTGGTATTATTCAACGCGATGCAGCTTTAAAGTTACACTTGGAAAAATCAACGATCACACGTTTTGTTGATAAACTTATCGAACGGGATTTTCTCATCCGTAAAAGTGCAGATTCGGGAAATAAAAAAGAAAAATGTATTTTCCCTACCGCTAAAAGTAAAAAAATAAAAGTAAGAATTATTGAAATCAATAAAGAGATGGAAGATAAAATATCTAATAAACTTCAAGAAGATCAATTTAAAAGATTACATGAATTGGTCGATAAAATAACCCAAAAAATTAAATGAATAATTACAAAATTTTACGTTTGTAATTCTTTATAGTATCCCCATTAGCAAAAAAATATTCATATGTAGTTTCTCTTATTGAATTTGAATATATTTTTTCAACTTCTGTTTTATCTTCATTATTCATTTTTGGGCTTACTGCAATAAGAACTTCTGATGAATACCCATAAAAGTATGAACAAGCAATATTTTTAGAAAGTGGATTAGTATAATGGTAGATTTTTATTGGACTTGGATGATAAAAACTGTCGATTCTATCTCTTAATAAAAGACTTACACCTCGATTGATGGAATCTGCTCCAATGATAGGTTTAAGTATTGCATTTGATTCTAATAATGGTGCTACTAAAGACTCGCCTGCTGGTACACCGACAATCAAATCTTTAAATAGTCGAGTTGAACTTAAAAATGGAATGAAATTCTTTTTTTTAAAACACATGCCGGGTACAGCATGAAACAAGGGTAAAGATAGATATGTATGTGCTCCTTCAGTTGCTTTGATTGGAAAAAGAAGATCTATCTTTCCTTTGTTTAGTTCGACTAATCCTCTTTTATTTGGAAAATAATAAAATTCAATATTTTCATAATGTTTTTCTAAAACAGTTTGTAAATAAGATAAAGCGGGTCCTTTTATTGCCCCATTCAATGTAAAAACATGTGGGGGGTACTCAAGTACACCAACACGTATGGATTTACATTGAGCTTGTGATATTAAGATAAATGTTGTAAGAAAAAAACATATAATTTTAATCATTTAATTTCCTCTTTTTAACTTCCCACATCTTCACGCTCACGGCACCACCAAAATCTGTTATTTTCCAATTTTCCATTTTAAAACCTGTTACATCGATGTTTGTCCATTGAGCTTTAGATCTATTTATATTTTCAGGATTATCTTTTGGAGTCCCGTGACAGGTTAAGCATAATTGAGACAAAGGAACTTGAGAAACATATCTATAAACGTCTACATCATTATGATCAATTTTTTTTTCAAAATAAGATGATATATTCTGGTTTTCTAATTGAGCAATAGCTTTTGATTCCCACTCATCAGGAATATTAAACTTATTTCTGATTTTGTTAACGTTATTAGTAAATTTTAATTTGATGCCAATACCTTTAGTTGAAAATTTTTCTGATAACTGAAACGCATAAACAGCAGGAATAAATCCCTTAAAACTAATATCTGAATCTAGAAGAAGAGTTTTGTTATCTTCCATAACTTCTATCATTACTTGAAGCATCATTTGATATTCAGGATCTAATAACTCAGGAAATGATTCATTAAACTTATTACGGTATGTTTCTTTCACATTATTGATAAAATTTTGACCAAAAAGAGCTGATTTATTTCCGTCCTTTTGGTTTATTAATGATTGAGATTGAAAAATATAATCCATAGATGCAAGGTATATTTTTGAAATTTTTGAAATTTTTGAAATTTTATCTTTACTGTTGGATCCAAAAAAAGCATTGACCGTCAGAGAGTTCGTAAGCAGGAATATGTAAATTATAATTGGTATTAACTTATTTATCACTTGATTTCCAAAGGTAGTAAAAATCATAAGCCCTCCATTTTATTTGGAGTAACTAATAAACATTATTGTTTGTTATGCTGAATATGTCGGATCATAGTTGTACTAACAACTATAATAGATAACAGAGTAAAATCAAATTTATACTCTTAAATATGACTTTTAGTTTGGCTTTAAGAAATCATTTAATATTTGGAGAATGTTACCTTATTATTTATATTCAGCGGATTCGTCTCATTACTTTCATTGTTTTCAGCAGGAGTATTACTTTCATCCGTTACTCTGAGTGTATTGCCACACATATCAGCAAAGTACTGTTGGCATAAATCAATTTTAATCTGTTTACCATCACCATGAATCGAGCTATAACCACAATGATGCGCAATTGAAATAAACTCATGAAAATCATAGTCACTCCCAGCAATTTCCTCGATGGCTTATACTGGGTGTTATATTTAATTTCGATAATGAATTTCTAAATTCAAAGGCGGAATATTGAACACTCTGATCTGAATGAAACATTAGCAGGTTAGCATTTGGCTGCTGATGTTTAATTGCATTCGTTAAGGCGTCTTTCGTTAATTTGGCATTAGGTGATTGTGACATGGCATAACCGACAATTTCCTCCGTTGATAGGTCGAGTGCACAAGCAAAATAATTCCAACCTTGGTACCTAGCAATATAGGTAATATCACCCACCCAATGAGTGTTGTGAATTCCAGGATAAAACGCTCGCTTAAGCAGATTAGGAGCGAACTTATACTCCTGATCTGAGTTTGGATAATAATGCTATTTTTTTGGCCGTATAGCGACTATATTGGCTTTTGACCTTAAACTCGCTGTTTTATGCAGTCCTCTCTCATAACTCTAGCATTGAGTTATGTCTGGACTCTACGTTTATCATAACTATTACGAGACTCATTAGAAATAGCTCTGATCAGGGTGATAAAATTTATATCAACTAAGTTTAGCAATACCGTCTTATAGAAATAACTACTCATACTTAACTTAAATACGTTTCATAATTCGATCACACTATATTTTATAACTTCTTTCTTGGTATATTTTATTCATGTTTTGATTGTCGAGTATGAAGAAAGCAGTGGCCTTTTTTAATATGTCGTTATTCCTTTGTGCTCGTTTTAATTATTTTTCAAGGGATTGGATATGTTGCTGTTCAAGAGTTAATGCTGTTGTATCCTCATGTGTATGATCTGATAATTCCAATTTATAATATTTATTCCATCGAGCAACTGCTGAAGAGCAAGCGCTTGACATCGCTTGAATTTGTTTGTAGTTGTAGTTTTCTTCAACCATTAATTTTTACATATTGAAGTTTCTGCACAGGACTGATTATTATGTTTTGCTTTCTAGTCATTTTTATTTCTTAGATTTAGCTTATTTTATGCTATAAACTTCTATAGTTTCATTAGACCATTAAAGAAAAAAACACTCGATTTTGTGCTTTGGATCAGTGCGCCTTGTATTTACATATCAGACTAACCTACCTTGAAAATCAATCAGGCTATTTACTATAAAAAGCTTATTCGGGCTTGTTCAACACCCGAATAAGCTGTCGGCTTCGCGACACCAATTCTTATTTGTTATATTTAAATACGTTAAAAATAGTAGTTAACACCAATAGTAGTGCTATTCCAACTTTTTGAATAGTTTGAGTTTGGTTCGAGATCAGGAAGAACCTGATAATCAACAAATAGACTAAATTGCTCATTGAGCTGATAATTTAAGCCAATACCATAACTGAAACCACTTTCCGATTCTGTATGTTTAAACGGATAATTTCCAGTGATATTACCATCTGTATCATTAGTTTGTCCTAAACCATTTATTTCTAACTTTGTCTTCGTGTAACCAGCTAAACCATAAAGTTTAAATGAGTCAAATATAGGATAAGATGCCTTAAGTAATACTGCCGTCTGAGTATCAATGTCTTCTCTATAATCACCCCATGAATCTTCTGGAGTGCCATAAAAACTTGAATAACCTGATGTGCCAGTAGAAAATCTAGTTTCTAGAGCAAGGTAATTATTATATTGAAAACCTACAATCACGCCTGCAGTGTCAAAATTTTGCGATGTCTTTTGTGCATTATATAGGGCTCCGAGATACCAACTATCTTGTGCATGCACTGAAGATCCATAAGCTGATAATAAAATAGTGAAAGTTAAGGGTAAGATTTTTTTCATTTTAAGTCCTTGAAAGTTTTTATATTTTTTACTGTAACAATACTAACGTAAAGAAATTAAACTCTAGGTTAACTAAACATTAAATTTATTTAATTCCCCCAAGCCTTTTTGAACAGATTTTTGTGATATTTGAAATGCATATACTGCAGGAATAAATCTTTTAAACTCTATATCACTATCCATAATTAGAGTTCTGTTGTCTTCCATTACTTTAATCATAATTTGAAATAATATTTTTATAATTGGTATTTGGTCTATAGGAATTTTTTGATTAAATGTTTTTGGTAAACGATATCGAAATTTTGCAAAAACTCAGCCCCAAATCATACTTTTTTCTTGTTTGTTAATTGAGCGTTTATTAGATACTGTTTTTCAAAAATATAGTCCATTGAAGCAAGGTATACTCTTGCCAATACCTTTATATCTCTATCTGCAATATCAGAAGAAAAGCCCAATGATGGACTACAGAATGATATTAAACATAAATAAAAACATAACTTAGTCATACTTTCATTATATCCTTTTTGGAATCAATCTATAATGTGCAACTATTATTCAATAAAATGAATGCCCATAATTTTTAATAATACCAAACTCATATATATTTCAAGCTTCCTGTTTCATTAATTATTGGTAATGTTAGAAATTATAGAACGTTTCTATTATTCAAGTGACCTTACTAAAAAGATACGTCAGGTATTACTTATTGATTGGTAACATAATGGTAGTCTTAAGCCCTGGATCATTATTCTCTAATGTTATAGTACCAAAGTGTAACTTCACAATGGCGTCAACCAAGCTTAGACCTAACCCGTTCCCTGGCAGCATTCTGCTTTCATCAACTCTATAGAACCTATCAAGTAAGTTACCAAGTTCCTCTTCAGGTACACCGACACCATTATCAATTATATTGATTATAAGAAGGTCATGCTTTATTGAAGTTTTTATGAAAATACTCCCCCCATTTTGTGTATATTTAACAGCATTATCGAGTACATTTGCAAAAGCTTGAAACAATAGATCTGAATCACAAACAAGGGAAATGTTTTGGCATTCTATCGTTATTACTTGACCTTTTTCCGTAGCTAGTGGTTCATATAGCTCATATAAATCATTGATGAGTGGGGCTATCTCCGTTGCTACAAATTGAGAATGTCTCTTTCCTGATTCTATATTAGTAATCCTTAACATCGCGCTAAAAATATTAAGTAGATTATCGGCTTCTAGCTTCATATCGCTAAGTCCATCTTCTACTGGAGAAGAAAGATCTTTGATATCAGTTAACGATTCAAGCTTATTGCGCATTCTAGTTAGGGGAGTACGCAGGTCATGCGCGATGTTATCACTAACTCGACGAACATCATTCATTAACTTTTGTATCTGATCTAGCATCAAGTTTAAATTATATGCTAATTGATCAAAATCTTTCTTTGAACCATCTAATGATATCCGTTCACTCAAATTTCCGGTCATCATAATTGTTCGGCAGGTTTGGTTGATATTGTTGAGCCTCCTAGACACATAGACACCGAAAAAAGTACTTCCTATTCCTGCTAAAAGCATAGCTAGAAATATCATAATAATAAACCCGTATCCTGGTGATGGTGTATGATTCGCTTTGGTTATATCCTGAAATATGTATAAAAAGTTACCATCATGAAGTTTGGTCCCCAGATATCTATATCTAACACTTTCGCCATCTATTACCTTTTCCGCATAATGCTTTCCTAACGAAAGTTTCGATTTATTGTGCCATTTCTCTGAATTATCAAATAAAATTTTATTGTTAGACCCTTCAATTAAAATGCGTGTAAAATGTATTGAACCATTGATACGCTTTTTGAACTCTTCTATACCTCCAATCTTATATACATCATGGTAAGTTTCTTCCAATAAATCTAAAATATAACTTTTATTTCCCTTATCCTGAAACGACTTCGCTAACGAGGTGATAAACATTATTAAAATTGCAGTAAAAAACAGACTAAGAATCCACGACAATGTCGAAATTGACAATCTTTTAAAGCCTAGAAAGTTCATATATATGTTACTAACTCCTGCATTTAAATGAAATTGGTTAAAGTTGGCGATTAGCTTATTTTTTTTCTTTATTTTTCTGTTTTTTTCTTTGTTCAATTTTTGCCTTCGCAACATTTTCATGTAACGCAGGTGGTATAGGAATAATAGTGATTAAATTAACAAAGGCTAAAAAACACAATGCACCTTTAGGCATTCCTTTGGCCCACTTTATAGCACGGAAACTTAAAAAAAATAATAATACTACGCCTACTAATAGATAACATAAACTACTTAATTCTAGCATCGAAATGGTACTTCCATATTTAATAATGTATATATGTATGTTGAGAGTGTTTGGATAGTTTCAACAAGTCGATATTTTTAGCCAAATTTAATCATTTGAATTCTGCCCCTTACACTTGAATATACATAAAAATTTAGTTTCTTTAATACATACGATATTCTAATAATTTAACCTTGATGATTTTTTAGATTACTAGAAACTAAATCACCTTTTATTTCTAGTAAGTAATAGATCAAATAACCAATCCAGCTTAAACAAAAGGAAATTACCAACCATGATTTTTTTTTGTCTTCATCAATGGGCTGAAATAAGCAAACTAAAAACAAAGGAAAACAAAAAATTAAACTAGCACCCCATAGAATGAATATTTTGTATAAGAGATCAATATCCATACTCATGTCCTTAAGAGTGTCTTCTACCATTTAGGAATTGGCCAACAAAACTTCGTCTAACCAATATTTGATAAGTTGCAAGAGATAAAAATAGAGTTAATAAAATACTAATTATAAATTTCAACCAATGCGCTAAACTTAAGTCGATTATTGAATATTGAATAAAAAGAAGAATAGGAAAGTGGATGATATAAACCCAATAAGATGAATCTGAGATATATTTAATTAATGTGTTTTGAAAATTCAAATATTTCGCGGCTATAAGTAAAGCCCAAAGAGTTAGAAACATTCCACCATAACTTTCTACCACAACTATCACAAAATGATGCATTGAAAATGGCATATCAATTGCCATTATTTCAGCTTCAGCCAATGTTAATTTATTAGGTAGTAAGTTATAAAATACTATGTAACAGACAAGGCCTATTATTAAACACATAGATTTATTACTTTGCCATTCTTCAAAAAACTCAATATTTCGGTATAAAAAGCAGCCTAATAAAAAGTACAAACCATAAAATCCAAATGACCATAGTTCTGGAACAATTTTTCCAGGTGACGGATGAGGTGTCATGACACTTAATAGTGAAGGCAACATTAAAATAGGTAGTAAAAAAAAGACGAAATATTTAGACCATCTTTTAATCTTTAAGTGTTCTAGACTATTTAATATTTTAAAGAAAATTGCCAAAACAAGAACAAAAAAGAATAAATTAAGAATGAACCAAAGGTGCATTGTATTTATTGGCATATTCGTACCGCTGTTCGCCATTTTTGTAAAGTATTGTAACAATGGAATTTGAGTATGAATTGTCGATAACGCCCAACCTATA
Source organism: Bonnemaisonia californica (assembly GCA_032355485.1). Classification (NCBI taxonomy): domain Eukaryota; phylum Rhodophyta; class Florideophyceae; order Bonnemaisoniales; family Bonnemaisoniaceae; genus Bonnemaisonia; species Bonnemaisonia californica. The sequence continues at coordinate 28,274 of JAUBNZ010000059.1, forward strand.
ATCAAAGAGACAATAATTCCTATTAAGGGAAAGAACACTAAAAATGGTAGTAACAAGCGCTTAACCCTATTAATTACAAAGCCCTTTACGCCATATTTCTCAATCAACAGAATTGAAAAGAAACCTGATATAGTAAAGAATAATGGCATTCTAAAAAGGTGAAAAAAATAAGAAAATATATCGTAAAATTTAGAGCTTTGATTATCAGCAGTTAACCAAAGCTCTTTCATCATTGGACTATAAGCCATGCCAGCATGAAATATTATACCAATAAGCATTGCAATAGCTCTTAAATTATCCATAAAATAATATCGATGTTTTGATCTATTCAGTGATAGTCTATTGATCATAAGATTAGTCCTAACAGACTATTGCCTTGGGGGAGTTGATTAAGACGAATAGAGGAAATAAATTGAGTCAAAAAATTAATCCTCTTAATGAATATATACAAAAATATATATTTTAATAAACACATAGAACACCATTAAATAACTGCAAATATACTATTATTATACTTAATAGTGATTTCCTCCCTATTACGCTAACATTAAATTTATGTAATTATAGGAAATAACTCTAATTGCCCCTTTATAGACTCTGTAACAATATCTGAGTAAGTACCAATTTTAAATATAGTCTGATATACGGTCTTCGAATTCAATCATAAAACGATTCAAGGCCGATTTCCAATTCCTTATTGGCATAGTCCATTTTTCGATGCTTGAGTAATAGCTAGGTAAATGACTTTCTTAGCCGAATCATCGTTGGAAATACCTTTCTGTTCTTAACCGCTTTGCGGATATCATTAGGGTAAATAAAGAGTGTATTCAGATTATCCCAATGACGTCGCCAAGAAGCCGATATACTGGGATATTTATCATCCCAACGCGCTGAGAATGCATCTAAAGCCTTCAAGGCTTGCTCTTCATTAATCGGTTTTTAGGTCTTTGGTTACCGCCTTATAATCGTTATAAGGGACGAATTTCAGTGAATTTCTTACCATATGAACGATACATAGCTGTATTTGGG
>JAUBNZ010000060.1:0-24712 GCA_032355485.1 Bonnemaisonia californica
CGTGGGCGCGGGGGAATCCAGATTCCGGCAGTCCGTACCGATCTGGCCTGTAAGTCCCCGATCCGGGCACGCATGCATTGTAAGGTCCAAGTGTGTCCGCGGAAGAATAAATAATATAGCGCCCGTTCAGAAACGTCCTGTACGGAGCAGGAATGTAACTGTCGGGTCGTACCCTGCGCCGTGCGCATCTGAGGTTACCACGGCGCGGGGCCCAGTAGGCCCAGCCGCATATGGCTGGGTACTACACTCCACTTATTTGTCAATGGAATGGATGAAATGAACTTGAGAGTTCGTGAAAACCGTCCCTAGGATGAGCGGTGCGGTTAGGGTGGGTGCAAAGTAAAGTGAAGGGAGAATACTTTTCTAGCTCAAACTAAGCACTAACCGGACGCAGTCGGTAATTCTAAATGGATTGCAATTCGCTTCCGCCAAGCGGGGGTCCTCTACTTGTAGTTCTACGCGTACCGCGCCGCCCGGCGGCCCCAGTCTGAAGTTTCTAAATCACCCTAACGACTTCAACCCAGACTGGGTAATTGGGGTTAGGAAATGCCCACCCCGGGACCTCGGCTGGCTTCAGCCGACCGATGATCCGTTAGCAGATCCTCTACCCCCGACACCCGGATACTAGGTGCGAGTTAGGACATCGGATGGGCCCCACGGACTAACCCATGACCGGTATATAGCACTATGCTGGGAAAGTGCAGCTGAACTCTTTCCACTACGCAATCTGACCGGAGTGAATCACGGCGCGTAATTCTGAGCCTGCGCCCATGTGGAACCTACAGTAAAGGTACACGCGATCGGTCGACTAGGGGCCTATACGACCTTGGCAATGGCCATAGGTCCTGCATAGTAGGACACGTTGTTCCATACGAGTGAGGGCCGAGGTCCGGACGTATGCCCCAGCGCGCTTACGGTATAGACCGGCCTGACAGTGTAAGCCTAGGTGGTACAGTAGATCAGTCACAGAATAATCAATTGACGGCAGCTGGCTCAACCCTAAGTTACCACCGCCCACTGGTGTGATCTGATCTATACCTATGGTTCATGCAGTTGGGTAGTAGCCTTAGTTCTAAATAGTTAGCCTGTAGAGTCGACTCCGCTTTCCCTCTATAAAGGGTAGCAGAGATCGCAAAGACCAGTAAAACTAAAGGACGCTTGCCTCAACGAGACAACTCCGGCCTGCTCACCTCTTCCTCAACCCCTTCCCACACTCACGACATAAACTCTGTCGGTCGTGGCCCCCTTTAGTAGGGTTAGGAACTATCTCTCTCTATCTCCTTTCCTTCGCCCGCCGAATACTTCCACATGCCCAGCCCGCTATTCCAGTCCCCTCTTTCCCGACCTTTAATCCCGGCCGCTTGTCCTGAGACACCGTCCTATCAATAAGAGCTAGTTGCTGCTAAGCGCGGTTTGCCATACTCTCGCATGTAATAAGGTCTTCGCGTGCGTCGCTATTGTCCTGTCCCAAAGTCCTGTTCGGCCTCCTTCCTTTTATAGGATCTATCCGAATAGCTAGGTGAGATACTCCCTACGCTACTGCTTTCTATACTCGCTAGTCGAGCTCGACGTACGAATCCTATGTCACTGCTACCGCCGCTTTTCGGACGTGTGATCCACACCTCCGCGGGCCTTCCAACCTCGCAAAGGCTCCCGTATCTTTGACGGCAATTTCCAGGAAACGGTTCCTAACACCACAAGGCTGATCTCTCGAGCTGCATCCAGGAATCCTGAGTTTGCAGTACCATATTGGTCTCTCGACCTAGAATTACGTAGGGAGCCAAGTGCTTCTGGAATCAAGAAACGCGATTGCAGAAAAAACGTTCATAGACGGGGAGGATGCCTCATTCGTCTTCAACCTTCTCGAAAAGCCAAGAGACATTTGGCACGCCGAATTACTGAAAATTGACAACGCGTTCGGCCAGTTTGGAGACTAAAATGCGGTCGACCGCCAGGCAACGCCTCGGTATCGACCGGGAGTGGGTAAAAATGCCCTCACCCCCGGAACCGGTAGCAATAGTGCTTAATCTGGTTGGCCTCCTAGAGCCCCAAGTGTCTGCTGTGGCAAAATCGCCTCATGACACAGATGGAACAGCTGCAGAACAAAACAGTACCTCGCAGATAGGAAGAATGGTGTCTACCCGGTAATTGCCGAGAGTAGGTGCCGCACTCCTAGGAGCCAGTACCCTGGTACCTAAAGTAGACCTACAGTAACAAATTCGACCCTAGAGGGATGGGAAAGCCAAATCCCGACGTCTGGACCCACAAAAGTCGACCGACAGAAGAGGCCAACAGTGGCGCCGTCGACGGTTCCAATACTGGAAACCCCTGTATTGGACTCCTCCACACCGATGGTATTGCCAACGGAATTTCCGCCATCACTATGGAGCTTTAGCCTGACTGGAGGTCAGGCGAAGAACGCAAACAATGCGTACGAAAAAGCGGCTTTAGCTGACCAAAGTGAAAGCGGCCCCGCTGGCAATCCCCGTGCAACGACGCAGACAAGCGGGTTAACCCCCGAGAATGTTCCTCTCCTGACCGTCGGTCAGTTGAGGATTCCTCGCGAATCTATCGACCGGAAAATCATGGCCCAAAGGGATATAATGGAAAACCAGTTGCGGTAGGAATTCTCCACCGCAATGGTATACCAGTCCCAGGTCTTGCGAACAGAGGTCGAAGCCCAGTAATTGGTTTATCGGCCTTAGCACTAGCGGTAACACAACTAAAGCTGGGCTGTATCCATGAGCATATACAGACGCTTACGCGGGCTGTTACGACTCAAAAGGATTGAGGCCAAGCCTTGGCATTAATAGTCGCTGGCTTCAAGTTCCAACACAAACCAGCTGAAGATGCTCGAGCATCCATAGTCCCAAGAGGGACCAGGGAAAGACGAGAGCGTCTGAACCGCCGGACTAGATGGGATTCTCCTTCGAACCTGGGCAGTAGCAATAGCCAGAACTCCGATAGTTTTCGGAGTCAGGACAAGGGCCACTCCAGCCCCAGGCGAGGAGGTCCACCGGAGGAATCTCCAGAGGATTCCCCTAGTGAGACTGGTTCAGAGGAATACACTCGAAGAAGGGCCCAAAAGGCTAAACCTTGGATGAGTCCGAAGAACCAGGGTGTGCGTGACATCGTTAGTAATGACCCCGCATTTCGTCATGTGGTTTCATAGTGGAAATTCTGGCTCTTCAATCGTAAACGAAAGATAGGATCGCAAGCCACACGAAACACTGGAATCCAGGTGTCTACACTAAATCACTCCATGAAAGAACTTGCCTTCGGTGGATACGACCCCATAGAAATTTTGGGCTTCCTGAGTCTGTTTACGGAACAACTTGACGGAAACGGGATATAAAAACGGTCTGCTGAGCTGATATTCCCCTCGTATCTAACTGGCGACGCAAAGGAATCCTTTGCGTCCCAATTAGACCTCTGGAGCAATGACGCCGGACGATTCGACATATGGTTCAGAGCAGCAGATTTCTTGCTTCGAACCAACGCTAAGGACTCGATAATCGAGGATGCTGTACGCAAGTTTGACTATATACGTCAAATGAACGGACAGGACTCAATAAGCGCGACGTTTGAAAAGGGCCGCCCGTACGTTTGCTGGAGTATACCCCGAGCAAAGACTTAATCACTCGCTTCATCCGTGGACTTTGCGATGATGAAAAACCGCTCTTGAGACTCTCAAGAGCAGATTACCGAGGCAGAAATTCCTTCATGAACTTTATGGAGAAATCCATGGAAGCGGGTGAAGCCCACCGGGCGACAGTCGCAATCAGGAACAGCGGCGGACTGCCGTCGCTGCCCAAGGTACGCATAAAAACAAACCAAAGGAGATTTATAACCTAGAGCGAATAGGGGAGGAAAGACGTACCCCAGAGGCGATTGGAACAGAAACAGAGACACGGTGATTCTACCACGCCGATGGCGTTTATCTGGTGACAGAGTTGCCCGCACTTCCGTCAACTCAAGAAACCCTGACCGATGATAAAGAGTATACCCGGGATCAGGGTGGGACAAACTCTGTAAGTACCGAGGGACCCAGCCGAGAAGTATTGGCAGTTGGTCAGACCCCCAGGTGGACCAGACCAATTCCACCGAAACGTCCCTCTGTGGGAATACCACCAAGGGCTGTCCGCTCATACAATAAGTAGTTCAATGACATATTTTTCGCGAGTTACGCAAAGGGGCATACAAAGCCAAATTGCCCATGGTTAGCTATGTCGGCATATGACCCACGTCATCGAGCGTGAATAAAAGATAACTTCTACTAACTCTCAGCGGGCGACAAGGAATTCCTTCGCCCCCACGGACGGACACCGGACTTCGCCAGTAGTCCGAATCCCAATGAAGCGTTCGTGACTGGAAACCAGTCCTACCCAAGGGCACCAACAGTGTCTGGGCCTTCGCCAAATGCCAGAAGCCCTGCCCCGATTCAGAACCAGAGGGCGGAAAACTAAGAAAAGGGAACCAAGTGATTCCCCTCCCTGGAGAAAATTCTCCGAAGCTGCTACTGAAGCCCCTGGACCATGCCGAGGTTTCGGAAGACAGATTACGTCGTTCCGTATTACCCCGAACTTACGCTTTACCCTCCTGGATCACCATGGAGTATTACGTAAACAATCCGGGTAGCTTGTTATCCAAATTAAATTTTAAACTCGAGGCTTCTGTTGGAATTTCCATAGGAAGCCTGGGTCGTAGATGTAGTGTCTCGGACCCAGAGTCAGGACCGAACCTAATTCGGGCGGACTTATTACCGCCCGAACTCCTCACTTCAATTGGCGAAACGAGGAATATGGTCAACGTGTCAACGGCATCATCACACAGGCTGGAAACTATGAGCATATTTGACCTAACGGTGTCCATAGGACCATACCATTGTCAATAGAGATTCGTAGTTGCCCGCCAGTTGGGAGTGGAATTCATACTGGAATGCACCTTTCTTGACGAACCATGCGGAATTGATCCACGTACGACAAATAAAGGTAGTCCTCAGGGACGAATCGGAAGCCCCGATTGAAAGACGTCGAGCGGACGTACCACCGACGAATTCGACACCGGCAGAGCCAGTATCTTTATTTCACAAACCTACCAAGTATATCTTAGTAAGGGTTGCACTCACGATCAACCTACCTCCAGAGAACCATACGACGGTATGGGTGACCTTCAAAAGCCACGAAAAAGTCATCCTGGAATCCAATGATGAGCTGTACCATAATCGCACAGTCGCGGAAACCAAATCCCTGGTCAAAGTAAGATCGAAAGTTACCTTCCTAATGAAGGTGGGAAATGTCTTGCGGAATTCGCAGAATTTGACCAAAAGCAGAAGCTCGGAGCGGCATTACTGGTTCCTGAGGAGGTACTAACAGTCATAGTCGAGCAGGACGGCAAAACGCTGCTCGACAGCGAGAAATCGGACCCGATTCTTGGAATTGTCCAGGAATTGCAGGGGTTGGAAACCGAATCGTGAGTCTGCAGTACCACAATACTTTCTTGTCTAAAAACGTCTCCCATCTGGCGGTAGTTCGGGCTTGCGGACTACGGAGGGCCCCGAGCCTGTGTCTGCGAAGATACGTACTGGAGTATGTTATTCTAGGTCCCTTCCCAAAGAACCAAATAATACGTAATTCGTCGCTTTCATGAGGCATGTAACTTGGTGTGTCGTAACAGAATAACAGTCTGCAATCGATGGCGCTTGGGTTGGGTCGACATCCGCCTGAATTTCCCGCGAGGGAATTTTAAGTGGATCTTTAGACGCTTCTTCGAAGGTTAGTCGGTGGTTAAAACCTTTCGCAGGGGCTGTGCCGCGGCGCTTCAAGTTAGTTTTCCGAGTACGAGTTCTTACACTCCTCATCATGCCCGAGTGTCAGGATAGGGGGTAAGGTTTGAACGGAAGAAGGAAGAGGAGTGGCTCGGAATTCCTGGCTAGCGGTGGACGGGGTACCCTGGAGAGGAACGTAGAAAACAGTTCGCCGGCCGTCGGTGGCATCGGGTCACTTGAAGATGGTTCTGAGGGAGCCCAGCTAAGGTTTCCGCAGCCTATGGCCCTATGGCCACTCCATTGGGAATGGAAGAAAGAGATTTGGAATTTGGTGCGTGTTTGGGACTTGAGCCTTTGACTTAGCAGAAGTATCTGTTTCATTTGCTACCGTAAAAGGTTAGATTTGAAAGGCGAAGAAAAAGACCGTTTTACGGGAAGGTGCAAGCAGTCGTAGAGGATATGGCCTAGATTTCTGCATAGTTTGTCATTCAAGGTGAAGGGGCGGGAGAGTAGCGAGGTCTGTGCCCAAACAATCAGTTCATCTGTGAGCACCAGGATTGCGTTTCCATGACCAGAAATGTCAAGGGATTCCATCCCAAAGATAGATGTTGCGGGTGAGCGAGTTTTGGACAAGGAGCTATCATCTCCCATCAATAGCATGTGTATTAGGTCGAATGGCCCTTACAGGTCGTGTTGGCCGTACTTCTACAAGTTGTCCGACTCGGGGCGAAGATGCTTCTGCTGTTGTACCAAGAGATCTTTCTGTTCCGCCGCCTTTCCGGTGCGATCGAGAAGGGTTTCGGTGGGCGATCTCGAACAGCGCCGAATGTGTTGCAATATGCTTGCGCCACACGGCGAACCACCTGCAAATATTTTTCGCCTTGTAGCCAAACAGATACTACGAAAGTCGAGTGGATGCCTGGGAGAAGTCCTTTCATGCAGTAATTCACCAAATACCACTCGTTGAAGACATTGAAACTACGGATGGCCATTTTTTGTAGTCGATCTGCAAGCAGTGACTCTTCTTCGTCTTCCGAATACATTGCCCTTGTTTCGTCCCCGTACGCAACGGAGAGAACATCTTCAGTTTTGTACCTTGATGGGAGAGCGTTGATGGTGTGGGCCCAGCTGCGCTCACGTCACCGACCGTACAGTAGCATTTTCTTTCTTTTGTTTGGTTTCTCTGCGAGTAAATCAAGTGCGCTTTGGCGTCTCCTCGGAGAAACCAAGGTAGTAACTTGACTGCCGTGTCTTCGTGGATTTCCGTGGCGTCACAGGCGTCACGGAACTACGCGAGGAACCTCAGGGCTCCGATAGCGTCTCGATGGTCGAATTCCTGCAAGCTCGTGTTGAAATATCGGATATTCAACGCGAGGTTTCCAAGGCGTCGTAGATGCGAGGGCTTCTGTTGAGTTGGGGTGTAATCCAAGCAGTAAAGGTAGTAGGATATCACCTTGTCGATTGCTAGTTCCCTGGTCCCCAGAACCTGAAGATCACGTTCCAGTGGCCCGATGCCTGTCCCTCCGTCCATTGGTTCTCCTACTGAAACCGAGGATTTTGGGGAATAGATCTGTCGGTGAGGACGCACTTTCTTCACTATCGGGGAAATCTGTGATCGTTTTTGCGCTTATCGCTGCGCGAACGTGGTCAGTTACTTCCGCTCCAGCTAAGGCGGTTTCTTGCAGGAACAAACGCCTGATTGAAGTCTCAAACGTGGACAGGGGTGTTGGTTCAGTTGGGGATTTGTCAGCTGGGGCACTGAAATGGCGTAGTTCGAGATGTATTATTTCCGCCAGGGGCGTTTGGAGAAGCGTGTCAAATTTGTCGACACGTTTCCCCAGCCCTCGTGACAGGGAGGCCCAAGCACGCCTGCGCACCCTGCCGAAGGTGTAGGGCCCCTTTTAGCCATTAGAGGTGGGGCGGTGGAGCGAAAGTATTTCCTATCGCCCAGGCTGAGAATTACTGGAGCTGAAGATGCCCGTTGCACTTTCTTTCCTGGGGAGAAAGTAAGTTTTTCGGATTGAGAGTCTTTCTGACAACGACCGGGGACGGTCGTGGGGTGGGGGAGATTCCTGGAAAGCAAAAGTGGTCGGGACAGCTCCGCGGCTATCTGTTCCTAGTTGGGTTGTAACGTCAACGGGGAGGTCTCCCCGCCTCTTTAGTTCGTTGGGTAGACTTATTAGCTAATCCTTAAATACTACAAAATACGTCCCCATTGCTTACACTAAAATATTAATTTATACATGCCAATTGTACCGCCGGATGGCCGGCAACGCAATATGAACTCGTGGTTTACAGCGGTGCTAGGACGACCTCCATCTGCTGCCCTGCGAAGGGTAGAATATGGATGGCTCGGATGCGCCGACCCTCGAAGGGTCTGCTGGCGGTCCTCTAATGGATGCCTTCCAGTGACGGCAGCTGCGTATTGGCGGGTGCGAGAGCTGGGGCTGGAAACGGCCAGGCCCGAATCCACTGTAATGGGGATATCCCAATGCCCTGCGGGTACGCCTGGATGGCGACCTGGTCCCACCGACACACGTGTATCCGTTAGATACATGTGGATGCTGGGTACGGTCCGGTGCGCGGGTGCGCCTGCTTAAGTACACGTGGGCACGGAATGTGTATTGGGGCTTACAGTTCCACTTTCAAACTCCTGCTTGGCTACACACCTGTAACAATCTGGTAAACGTCTGAGCCAGAACATAAATATTTTGCGCGTTGCAGAGGCGGCTACCCGATATTGTCCGGTATCCTCGTGGTGCCAAGACGAAAAGGGCATGGTAATACAGTTTTCTAAGGTAATTATGCAGCTGAAGACGCTTGGTGCGTCAGCCTACACAACTCGCCAGGAGGTTGTCCGAAAAGACATGGAGCGATATTTTGCGTTGCTACTAGCGGGTTTCAGTTGATGCGGGAGGAGACTGAGCTGTGGTAACTTGAAGATATTTTCTCTCAGACCCAAGCCTGTGTGACCGTTCATAACATGATAGTAGATATGCCAAAGCAAGGGGAGTTAAATAACGAATTTGGGGATGATAACGGCGACATGCTCTCGGACTTTGGGGAGGAAAATATAGGTAGTAACACTAATGAAGGAGCCTCTGGGTTTGATGATTTAGCCTATTTATATTGAGTCTACTCTTCCCTTTTTGCTCGCAGGATTCCTCATGCGGACTTAGTTGGAATCGGATGGCATTTGGAGTCCTTTAATACCAGAGGTTTTGGGAGAGCTGCTAAAACATTTTCGCGGGCCTTATCCAATTAAAGAAAAATAAGTGTTTAAGCCTAAAATGTCCAGAAAATGAGAAGAAGAAATTACGTTTAGCCAGAGTTAAGGTCGATTGTGGGGTGGAGGTGGAGGTTGACTCCTGACGGCAATCCATCGAGTGTCTTCCTCTTGTTTCTCCGCTAATTGCACCTGGTTTGAACCTCGGTATTGTTCACCTAGGAGAGTAGCACTGCTTCCCATTCTCGTTGGTCTTCGGACATGAGCCATCGATGTGACTTAGGACGCGGTAAAGGACGATCAAGAGATCCACTTCAGCAGCCACCTTCGGATTCCGAGGTTTTCTAGGCCCAGGTTGTCATAAACTGCGGGGTTTCAGGTAGTGTATTACTCCGTTGAGTGTAAAATTGTTCGGAAGGTGCACTTGCAAGTTGCCACGGTTGGTAGACATAAAAAATTATTTCTTCAAAATATTTCACTGGCAGAAAGGTCTCTTGAGGTTCCTTGGCTAGTAATATCACATTTCTACCAACCCTCATGACCGCCGTCGACAAGCTCATACCCTCACGTCCCATGCACCTCAACCACCATTAGATAGATATGAATTAGCAAAGAGACGACAGGAATTGGCAGATGGAAGACCTGAAGTTGTAGCAAAAGGAACCGTAGAAACTGCAGCACGACTTATGGCAACATCCAAATGGTTTCCATGTTGGTTCTCCGCTCCGTTTTCCACAACAGTGGTACCAGTTCCACTTCTCGCCCTCCCACCGCCCTAACAGGATTCAAGCGTGCCAATATACGGCTGAATATCGTTTATCTAAGAATTATAGGAGGGAGTTCCTCCAACTGCTGGAACTCCATCTGGTGAAAATTAGTAGCCCCTGGTAGGGATTTTGATTCTATCATAGCTGGGTGGATTCCCTACAGCTCCTTTATGTGTTTAGATTTGAATTCTGTTAAACCATCTTCCAGATTCTACCTGTAGACCCCATGGGACTTGTCTGTTGATCTTCTTCTGAAGCAGAGGGCAGAGATGACAACCGGCGCTGTGACCTGCTGCAAACAGAGAAACTGGGTTTATCAGATAGGAAATGAGCTAATTATCTATACAAAAACTCGGTATAAAATCCCCCTTCCTTATTAGATCTTCTAGAACTTTGAAGATATGTTTTCATAGCCATAACATCATTATCGTCCTGACCAACACCGGAATTTTCGGTAAGGAGAAACACTTGACCGAATCCAAATATTTCTGCGACTGCTGCTGTAGTCGCGACAGTAGTTTCTTCAATGCCCTTGGTGTCCTATACAAACCTCCTCTCTTACAAACGACCGAAATACCACCCCAAAAACCCTATGTATCTTCAATTGACCACTGCACTCCTTTCTTGTCATGATTTGGCCGAGAACATCTCTTCCCGAGATAAAAACCCTTTTCCTCGTTCCAGGAAAATAGGCACTCTACCTCTACCCCGTCCCCTTCCTCTGCTCCCCAATCATCTCCTACTAACAGGCTGCAATTCCTCTTCACATACAATTCTCTCTTCATTGCTCCCTTCCCCGTCTTACAGAGAACCACCGTGCTCATCTATAAACTCATACATAAAAAAATCCTCAATAGGCCCGCTACAATTTTGTGCGAGGCCAGTTTCTCTCCCTCTCTCACGCCTCATTTGAAGGCTGTCTGTGCTTTCGTGCTTGTAGTGTCTTTCCTCATCCATCACTTGGAGGCTGCTGGAAAATATGCGTGCATTCATTGTGCTTCCTGCAGTCACTTCGTGTCACTCCTCCACACTCCTCACTTGGAGGCTGTCGAAGAATGGGCATGGGGATAGTTTCCCTCCCCCACCAACTCTTTGGGGTTTCTTCGATTGTGCGTGTACGTGTGGAGTCCCCCTCCAACATCTAACCTAAAGGCTATTGGAGAATGTGAGTGCGTGGTGGAAGAGGGAAATTAGTATTTTCCCTCCTCCACCCCTCACTTGGGGGCTTTTGGAGAATGTGCGAATGTATAGTGTCCCTCCCCCATCCCTTTTTTTGAGGCGGCCTGTGAGGCGTGAAGGCGTGGGGGCGTGGGGGCGTTGGTGCGTGTAGTGTTCCTCCCCCTTCACCCTCTTGGAGGCAATTTGTGCTTGTGTGCGTGCGTGTAGTGTCCTTCTTCCACTCCTCACTTGGAGGCTTTCAAAGAATATGTGTGCTTGTAGTTCCCTTCTTCCACCCCTTTCTTAGAGCCTGTTGGAGAATATGCCTGTGTGTAATGCCCCTCCCTTACCTTCTCTTAGAGGCTGTTGAAGAAAATGCGTACGTATATTGTACGCCTTCCTCTCACATGGAGTCTGTATGTGCCCACATGCGCCCCCTTCGCTCTTGATCGTCTGCCTGGGAAGTTTTTACAACGCAGTCACTGCGCGCACCTCCATTAGTGATTGCCTGCAGTTGTAGAGTTTACAATTATTTAGCTCTTTTCCCCCGATCTTGATCGCCTGCGTTTGTTGCCCATATAACTGAGTCACTGCAAACTCCTGCTCTAGAACCCTGTACAACGTAGTCGCTGCAAGCCCCCGGTCTTGATCGCAGTACAATTTAGTTACAGAACCCCCCGATTTGGATCACCGTCAAATAGAATTCACTGCAAGCTCCCTACCGCTCTGTATTGCAGTATATTGTATTCGCAGCGCGCACCAGCCGGCCGTGATCGTTGTGAAACGTGCTCACTGCTCGCACTCCCCCCTATTGATTGACGTATAACGCATTCACTGTGCGAGCCCGCCGTTATTGATCCCCTGTGTAGTCACTGCCTGCACTCTGTGTTACAATCTCCTCAAATGGTTCGGGTTAACCGCTCGGTAGCCGGCGAACTGCGAAAAAAGACTGTGGCGGCCTCACGTGTATGATGGACCAGCAATGCCCGAGCTTCCCCATGTGTATACCAGAAAAGCGGGGTGAGCCCGTCCGTCCTGTACGGGCAGCCAGCGATACACAAACGCCCATGTGTATGGTATAGCCATCCATGCCATGCCTTCTCGTGGGGTTGGGATACCCTGTCCTTAGAATGTTACGCCCTCCGCGAGAACACCATGCAAAAGTAGTAGAATTAGTTAGAAAATATTTGAAAATAGTTGAGAATAGTCTTACAGTAGATAGGTGCAGAGTGGCGAGCATACTTAACCAAGTTGCTCGCGATCGACCCACAAATTTAAAGAGGTAAGAACCATTTGGCCTTAAAGTGGTCTAAAAGCTACCGGATTCTGCTTCGGAATCCATTACCACGCGACCTAGCTCCCACGCCCATTGTACACGCCTCATCCCCAAGCTACCCATTTCTATCAGGCAGTCCCTACCCCTCTCGAGGCGATTTGCTTTCTATTAACCTCACGGAAGTGTTTTCCGACAAGCGGTCTCCCGGCCTAGAAAATACTGTCAACTCAGTACAAGAAAACCGTTTCGGAACAAGAAACAATCCCTCCAGACCCTTTGGAAGACTTTTCAAGTACTGATAGCAGAAGGATTGTTTTTGGAAAATCACCGAGATCGGTTGAGGCGTACACGCTGACCGAAACGGGTTGGAGAGTGTTGATGAACAACAAAAAACACTCACCGTCACTCCCTAGAAGACGAAGAAGACGATAAACTGTACAACGGACATGGCTAACCCACGGTTAGCCCTGGGACGCGAAGCAAACAGTCCGAACTACAGATACCTGTCGACGAACCGGAGAATATCCTGCGATAAGCTCTTGCAGGAGGCTCTTTGCCAAGCGCAGTTACCGATCCGGATGCGTATGGTTTACTGCACCAAGAGGCACAGTCGATATCCTAAAACACCTGGCTATTGGTCGAGCAGTTTGTGGATCTTCGCCTCTCGCCTCCTGTAAAGTCGGTCCTCGCGAGATCCCAGTCAGTTCTTGGCCTTATACTGTGGCTAAATCGGCGGCGTCGTAGCAGACGCAATTTTGGACGACCGAGCGGATAATGCCCTCAGGGTGGTGATCCGACTGGAGCTCGAGAAGATGAAACTCGTGGGCTTAAAAAACAGTACTGGGCCTCCTAAAGGGGTTCCAGTATCTGAAATCTGATTGAGAAGTTCTCCCATTTGGGTACATGGACGCGTCCATCGAGGACGGCGCGGAATGTTTCCCCAAACATCCAGGTCGAATCAGAGCCGCGTGTCGCGAAGAGGGCGCCGGATTTTGCTCTCCCACCACGGATGAAGTCGGAGACGTTTCAAACGGTCGTGGTAAGTCCAATTCCGGCCGCAAGAAAAGTCAATGTCATGCAGGAGCGGCCGCACTCTGAGACGCGACGGTAACAATTCAGATTCGAGTGTCGAGTCTCATTCCACGAAATCCAATTCAGGTAGTTTGTAATCCATGGGAGAGGATAGAGTCTCAAAACGCCGTCCGATTAGTCTCAGACGAAAGCGGAACTGGCACCCCTTCGCCTCCCTTAACGATTTGTTCGTTAAGGCAGTGCACTATAAGTCATACCGCCTGGGCCTCCTTTCAGCGAGCTACAGTGAATGAGTTAGTAATTGCATTCCAAAATACAGTGAATAGTTAGAGGCCCAGATGAAGGGAAAATGTTTTAGTGCGCACGATCTGATATCGGTCATCGCCTTCCTTGGGAGAGGAAAGAATGCCTGAAATCGGAATTAGGCCCCATAGGGCACGGCCATCTGGTGTTTACAGTTATTCCCAAACGGATACACGTACGCGTTACTTCTGTTAATGCTCTCTAGGGATACCATGGCGGTGGGTTTCCGTTAATCGGAAATGTTGAAGTCCTATCCCGAATTAGTCACCCACATACTCAAAATCTATGTCACTGTCGACTTTATCTCGGAAGCCTATGCAGAAAGTATGCGGTTTCAGCCAACGACTTCGATGACAAAAAAAGATTTCTGTTACGAGTTTTGGAAGAAGGCTTTACGCTGCGGGAGCTCCTTTTCCGGTTGGAGGCAGAAATCTCTGTTTTTCGACATTCTCCTCCCGACCACCTCGTGGATGATCTGCAACTACCTGGCAGAAGACCCGCTATTGGAATATCAGTCCGTATCCAGGCAGGCCCAACCGTTAGGGAGAGTTTCCGTTCACCGAAAACTGCTCCGGTGTATTTCATGGCAAACGAAGCGCAAAGGTCAAGGCGGGACGTTAGACCAGATCCCCAGAAATTCGTCGGTTTAATACACCAAAGAATATGAATCAGACAACGCGGACGTCGATATTGAAGAATAAGACCAGGAGGGCGTATTTTCTATCGCGCCCGGGGCTCCGTCGCTAGTGTTACCCGAGGCGAGCTTGGGCCTTTTTCACTTCGTACGGCCCCGCATAGATCTCTGCGCTCGGCGCAAGACCACTCTGGATAGCAGTAGAACCCCACCATCTCCAATAAACGAGTCATGAAGCAGGGTAATCCGCCCCAACATTCGCAGATTACGTACCTGTCGGCCTCAGGATACTTTCCAACGGCCGTTCGATACGCGCCTGCCCCATTCTCTCCAACACCAGCAGGATTCCGCAATTTTTTTTATTTTCGGCTCTATATATCTAGAGAGCACTACAATGACAAATCGCCGCCTGTCGCTCTAGAGCAACGCGCGCTATTTCTGTCCGCTCCGGAAAGTAATTTAAAGCAAAAGAGGGGTGTTGCTTCTAATCCAAATTCTGTAAAACTTGTCGAAGAAGGAGATGCCTTTTCTATGGGAGAAGCTGACCCCAGGACAGGGGCCGTGACGGAAAAAGACCAGGAAGAGATGTAGAGGAGAGAATCTCCTCCAAAGCGCGGTTTTAAATGGCCACCGAAAGGATGAGAGGACATTCCCTAACGAAGAAGCAATCTTTGAAGAGCTGACGGACAACCCGATCTGCTTTTTGAGACACAGGAACTACAATTTCTTCACATCGGTCGGGCTGTCGAGAGCTCTGATGGTTCTTTTGGCTTTCGTAACCAACTCAAGCTAGGGCCGAATTTAGTCCACATGAAATTTCTCCCGAACGCCTGGCGAATGCCGATCAAATAACGGGCTGTAACACGACTCGTTGAATCTCATGGAAATCCGCCTTTCACATCCGGAGTCATTTCCCTAACGGTCCAGATTGAGCGATTACTGGCTCAAGCAAAACTCAAAATTGTGACCAACATGGCTGTTGATTGCATTTTCGGCCTGTTGTTTATTGAAAGATACGTTAAAGCGATCATGAATTCCTCTACCAGAATCTTCTTTAATGAAGCCCCTTTCGTCCCACTTAGTGGATGTAAAAATCATGCAGTAGAACCACCCCGCGATAGCAACAACAACTCTTTCACTTTTACGTCTAATAACTTTTCCAGAAAGGTCCGTACAGCGTGGGATATCTTGATACCGCCCGTTACCAAATTCACTGTGACGTTAAAATGCGACCAAGCCCGCCTATGATTCCTCCAAGGTCATCCGCGTTTGGCCCAGAAACATGGGGCACAGGCCGGTAACAGAGTTATGAAAGTTTGTCGTAAACATCCGTTCTCCACGTTGGTCACCAACTTCGGAACCAAGCCCTTTCGGTTGCCAAATAATAGGTTCATCGCGATCCCTCTGCTAGACCTGGCAGGTAATTTTCGCGGTCGACCACTCGAATACCGACGAAAACCGTTCCAAGGTTCGGCATGCTAAGGAGGGGGAGGTAAGTGGCACTAAGGCTAACTAATTGACGAAACAACGGATGGAGACAGAAATTGGAAAGACGAAGTCCAAATAGGACTCAAGGACGGAAAAGTGGAAGTTAACTGACCTACTTGGCACGTTCAACAAAGGAAAGTGGACCGACTGGCTAGGAAACATTGAGGCTGTGAGACATCGGATAGACATCATACCGGATGCGAAGCCCGTCCTCCAACCACCATATCGGACAGGACCGAGGGCCCACAGGATTGAAGAAGAAGTAATAAACAGTATGAACGAGGCGGACGTTATTGAACATTCATCATCCCAATTTTCTAGCCCCATGGAAATCATCCCGAAGGACGGTTCCATGTTATTTTGGTCGACTATAGAGGACTCAACGCGCTGACCAGAACGGGATTCATACCTACTTCTTACAATAGACGAGTGGATAAAATACGTGGGGGATTCTAAGATTTTCTCCACGCTCGACTGCACTACTGGCGGCTGGCAGGTTGAAATCGACGGGAACGAAAATTAAAAGACTGATTTAACGAGCTAAAGCGGGCGGTATAGGTTCAATCGCATACCGATAGGACTAAGGAACGGCTCCGCTACCTTCCAACAGGCGGCCGACATTATACTATCGAAATGCAAATCGAAATTCGCGTTTTTCTACCTTGCCGGTGTTATCATCTATTCGAAGAGTGTCCAGGATTACTTCAGACACGTCCGGGGCGTCTTAACTGTTTTTCGACATTCCAGCGTGTCCATGAAGCTGAGAACATTGGAGTTCTTTTCCGAAAATTTCGACTATTTATGTCAAGTGATTCGAGCAGGCAAGCAAGGGGTCGCATCTCGCCAAACAGGCGTTGACCGACGGGCCAGGGACCCCTCAACCCAGACAGATTTGTGTTCTTTCCTTGCTTTTTGCATCTTGTATCTCTGCTCCGTTGCCAGGTTCGCCCACTTCCCCCCAACTGAACAAGAAGCTGACCAGAGGGGAGCCGATCCAATTAGGACCGCTGATCAAAGCAGAAGCGAAATCATTTGAAGACCTCAACAACGGTCGGTTCAAAACGCTCATCTTGGCCCTACCTCTTCGCGGTAGGCTGAATACTCTATAACTTGACGATATCAAACCGCTATACATTGTGGTAAACATGGATTGTATTCCGGGGATCATCAATCCTTCCGAATTACCGCCTAATTAGCGTAATTACGTGGTTCCTCTGCTCTAGGATCCGGGGTTAGCAGACGCGAATAGAAAACCTCTCGTCATCACAAATATTGTTAGGTGAAGAATAAGATGAGAGGTAAAACCGTTCGAGTTCGATTTTATGTTGCCCCAACCTTGCCGTTCGTGCCATTCTAGGAATGGGTTACCATAATCGCTATATGCGTGTTATCTTCCTTATGGACCAGATGATAGGGGTCAGCGAGGGAAATACGCTAGCGAACTGTCTTCGCATTCCCCTAAGGAACAGAAGGGTCGAAGTCGTAACGACCAAGGAAACACACCACTTTCCGAAAAACAGAAGAAACTTCTCCTTGAAGTTGATCACAAGTTGCCTGTGGTACGCTTTGCCAACAGTGTGACTATCCCTGTAAGAATGCAGAGGCTAGTTCCTGTCTCCAGTGACGGAGGAGGCTTGTGCTACCTCGAGCATTAATATTCGTCTCTACGACCGGCATTGGGTGCAGCTCTCCAATGACATAAGCTAGGTTATTCCAGGAAAGGAAGTTACGGTCCTATTAGCCTACTTCGGCAACAAGCCGTGAAAACTACCAAAACGGACCATCCTTAGGTATGCGCAGCGTAGCCCGCTCGCGGTCTTGACACCCGTGGACCCGAAAGCCGCAGGTAGAACGAAGAGGGAGTCTGACCAGAAGCTCGATGAATATATTCGTGCATACGCCGCGAACTCCATAGGACAGGCCCAGTTAATATTGTCAACCCGAAAAGGGGAAACTGCAATCGAGGGGCAAACAAACGATGGGGAAGCAGATAATCCAATACAGGGGGGTTCACCCATCACTAGCGCGGTTCTAGATAAAAAAACGGAGAAAAAACCAATTCGAGTTTGAGAGAGACGTTATATATAGAGCACTTGGACGATTCCATGAAGAAAAAAGTCTCTTCCCTGCTAGAGAAGCACGAAGAGATGTGGGATGGGTCCCTCGGTGACATCAAAGTCACTGCCCACCGCATATAAACGAATCCAAGCAAGGTTCCATGCATAAAACTACCCTATATATTGGGGCCGCTCCCCAGGCAAGCAGAAGCAAAGGAAATCCCCTCAATGCTGGATAAGGGCGTCATCGAGCCAGCCATAAGCGAGTGGGCAATTCCTTCAGTCCTGGTAACCAAACATTATGGGCATTTATGGTTCTGCATAGACTATCGTAAGTTGAACGATCAGACCATCGCGCATGCCTTCCCTCTTCCTATAATGGATGATTGCATGGATTTGCTAGGTGATGCACAGGTCTTCAAAAAGCTCGATTGAAATTTGGGTTGCTGCCAACTTCCAGTCGCGAAGGGAGAAGAAGATAAGATGAATTTTACGTCTCACTTGGGAACGTACAGGTTCGCCCGCCTTCCCTTTGTAGCGTTTAGAATGCACCCGCAACGTTCCAGGGAGCGCTAGATATGATCCTTACTGGAGTCGGTTATCATTCATACCTAATCTATTTTGATGATTTAATCGTATTCTCACGTTCAGTGGAAAAGCATTTCGATCTTGTAGATCTGAAATTAACCCTGCTACGGCAAGCGGGAGTCACTCTCACGCTATAGAAGTGCAAATTCTTCTAAGAGTAATTTTACTGCTTAAGTCATGTGATTAATCCAGGGAAGTTGGGCAATGCTCAGGAGAGCGCAAAAGCCATAAGAGAGGCGGAGTTGCCTACAAAGCAGACGCAGACACGTTCCTTTCTTGGAAGCGCCAACGTCTTTCGAAGGTTTCTGAAGTGCTACCCCAAGAAGGCGCGACCGTTGAACGACATGCTCAAGAAAGATGCGATTTCCACACTACAAAACGAACCTCCAACAGAGGAGCAGGAGATCTCATTCCCTGTCCTCAAGAACTTGTTCCTGAACCATACGTTTCTTGCGCTCGCTACACTGATAAAACCGTTTACGCTCGATACGGACGCCTCGGACTACTAATTTGGTTGTGTACTACTCTAAGAACAGGAGGATGGTGAATTATTTCCAGTAGATTACTGTTCACGCGCCTTGAGACCAGCACAGGATTCGTACTCCGCCACTGAGAAGGAATTCCTCGCAGTGGTGTGGTAGTTCGCCAAGCCACGACTCTATGCAGATCGGACAAAGTTCACAGCTCGGAGTGATCACAATGGCTTTCGATGGCTGATGAATTTCGAAGACATGTCAGGACCAATACCCAGATGGAGGCTAATGTTTTCGGAGTACGATTATTTAATAGTGTTTCGCCCCGTAAGGGAGAACCAAGTCTCAGACGCCTTATCCCGCGTACCCACTAAACGGTTAGACAAATCACCTCTAGAGGATGAGATTGCTTATCTCATGATAGAGAAAACATCTACAGAGGAGGAAGACCCTCAGATAGCGTATGAGTTGGACGTAGACTTCTTTGGCCGTTATCGGGATCACCACAAAGGCAAGGTGAAACTCTCGAAAGGAGAATCAGAGGTCCTTAGAACTCGTATCTTCCCACTTTCGAAGCAATCAAGTTATCCGAATGGTTGGAAAAGCAAGGCAACGACGATTTCTGTAATCTGATATGAGTCGCTAGTCGCAGAAGAAAGACTCTGCTTTCTTTGAATACGAGAAAGGCCTTTTGGGCCAACGCGCGCTCCTAGATGGAGCGGAACCAATGGTTGTTGCCAAGTCGCTGAAGCAGCGGTTGCTGACTTTTTTCAACGGAGTTTCCTCGCTGGAAACGCCAGACAAACCCGCAGGTAAGACATCATGAGTTACACGTACTACTGGCCTCAAATGGCCCCTGACATAACAGCTATGGTCAGAGACTGCAGAACCTGTGCGAAGAATTGCTTACGCCTCAGCAAGAGGACGACCAAAATATCTCTATTTCATGCGATGCAGCGACAAGAGTTAGTGGCTATAGGCCTACTAGGTCCGTTACGTAAGTCTGACTGTGGGAAGAGACAATTGCTGGTGATTTCGTGTCCCTTCTCGAAGCTAAGGCAACTTTTCCACTTACGACCACCACCGCATATCACGGAGGCGATGGCGTTTTGCGCCCAATGGGTTTTCAAGTATGGGCCACCAAAGACCCTCCTGTCCGACAATAGAACCCATTTTGCGTCCCGACTCCTTCAGTCCATACGCATGGAACTAGGGATGCACAATGTTTTCACTTCAACGTACCACCCTCTAGCCAATGGGCAGGTAGAGATGTTCAATCGGGCCTCACTCTCGATGGTGACGAACTGCACTAAAGAGATCCAAACCCATTGGGATCGTTAGGCCAACTCAATGGCTCCTGCTTACAACACGCACGTACACCGGTGTACATTGACAACCCCCTTAGAATTGATTTTTGCTCGCCCTCCCCCATTTCCCTTCATCACTCAATTAAGAAGAGACCTCAGCCTACCGCAACAACAAAAAGGACCTCGTGAGCCGGTTGCCCTCTTCGATCGCCCACACGAGGGCCAGATTTCTTAAGTCGCAAGCCCGATACAAACGGGACTTCGATCAGCGCGTCTGCGAAAGCAAAAAAACCTTGAAGTTGGTGATTATGTCTATCTTGACTCTCTCTACAACCCCAAGTCCAAGTTGGGTCCTATTGCGTAGGGACCCTATAGGGTGGAGAAAGTATGGGAGCATACCATCTGCTTCAAAAGAGATGATCTTATGGAGCATATCAATAAGGACCTCATCACTGTGGCCCCGCGTACCCTCAGGAATAGCCTGGAGATTACTCAAGAGTTCGACGAGCCGTCTCACCCAGACATCTGGACTCTAACTCCTTTAGTGGAGGAAACTACCACGCCACCAATGGCGTAGCAAGTCGCAGCACCCCCCTCGGGTGGAGAATAATATCAGTTCCAGAACATCCTTCGTCACCACGTGAACACGTACCTCAAAGGAAAAATCGAGTTATAGGTAAATATGATGCCAAGGTGCACCTCAGGGTCCCCGTACAGTGCAGTTAAATCGTGCTAAAACTCGCAAATATAGAAAACGTAATAGAATTTAATGCTACGGAGCACCTCACCTTCTTTGACAGCTTCTCTATCATACGAATATTTCAGGGCAACGCGACGGCCACTTGGCATAACCTCGTACCTTGTGCTGACAAACTGTCCGCCTCCTTGCAGACCGGCGGCCAGTTGGCAGGATCTCCCGCCTCCGGCCTCCTTTCTCACATTACAACTCACAAAGCTTCAACGCATACAGTACCGCATATAATACACTACGTAATATATATTAGTAGAAGTAGTGGTAGTAATGTTATCTTTTTACTGCCTCTGTTTACATACAGAGCCTTACTACCGCCTCCGTAACCCTTCCCACATACAGTACAACGTATTATTAAAATGTCGCAAAAATAAAGTATGTACCCCTCTCTTCATTCCTTCGTTAGTTATTCGTCCCTATTTCGTCCGCCTTTTTCGTACGCCTCCCTGGTCGCCCGCCACACCCTGCACCCCGCACCCCGCATCCCGCACTGCACCCCACACCACCGCCGTGCCACTACTGCCTCTGCCCCAGCCTGCTCCTCGTCCGTCACGCCCTGGCGCCTGCCCGCACCGCCCGCGCGGCGATCCAACGTATCAATCAGACCCC
Source organism: Bonnemaisonia californica (assembly GCA_032355485.1). Taxonomy (NCBI): domain Eukaryota; phylum Rhodophyta; class Florideophyceae; order Bonnemaisoniales; family Bonnemaisoniaceae; genus Bonnemaisonia; species Bonnemaisonia californica. The sequence continues at coordinate 21,437 of JAUBNZ010000060.1, forward strand.
TATGTATTTCGGCCCGTTTTAGAGGTTAGTCACTGTGTTCCCTCAGAAGAAACCTTATCAGGTTAGCGATACCACCCCTTCGCAGGGTAGAATTGGAGAACAATTCATTCATTGCATGCTTAATCATCCCCTAACGGTGTGGATCAGCTGACAGGTCCAAAGCTAAAAATGGGTGCAGATGTGGAATTGTGCGTTTTGCTTAAAAGGCGTCAACCCCTAACCAAGTGTAATTTTAATTGTTCGGAAACTGGCACTGTGGCGCCAACAAGTTTATCATATCTACACCCGTTGAGTATTTACAAATTCAAAGGTTAATAATTTCGCGACACTCCTTCGGGGTAATATTTTGGATAATTGGTGAATTTGTAGTACCCAGCACGCTCTGGAGGCCACGAGCTGATACAGTCTTCCCTAGTCTGCTGCTAGACGGTCCGGGTAGAAGAACAATTCCTCCAGGTGAATTCGTTTCTAGCTTGTGTGAGGGAGGAACAATCAGTGTTCCGTAGACCAGAGGTCTCACGCCCTACGTTGGGCGAGACCTCGCAACTAATGCGGTGAGCTGAGTTGCAACAGCAACGGATCGTCTACTTGGTGAATCAACCCAATACACCTATAGTGGTCAAATGTCAGCGAGCTCCTCTCCAACGGGGAGGAGGGTAAAACCTAGTGGGATTATAGGACTCTCACGCAGAGAGAGCCCCTAGTGATGGTGTTTAGGGGATAAGGGGTAGTCACAGGATGTAGACCTACTTGCCTAACGTAAGCTGGTGCGTCCGTAGAGTTGGAGCGGACACGACGAAGTCGCTGGCACTATCTCTGCAATATGGAGCAGCCGGAGACCTATGGTGGTCTATAGAATGTACCGTCTGACCCGACGTGTTCTAAGGGCTTTGAGGGATCTCCTTAGAATCAGAAGCAACCAAACGTTTTGAGACCACCTCACTTTAGAGGGCCGGTGCACCGTACGAGCAAGGTAGAGCCTACTGGCTAACAACGACTGTTCTGTTCCTACAGGGAGCGGACGCGGAGTGATGCGCGACTAGCTTCCTCTATTAGATGTTTTGCTAGAAGATAGCACGCAAGCTTAGAAAAAGGCAAAGTTGAGAGTACTCGTCGGTACCTCTCAGGGTTTTCTCTGCTAATCAGAGCGCCCTTATTTACTTAAACATAGTGTTAATTGATCTACGTAATTATATCCACTATTTAGGATAGTTGTAGCGCGCACCGAACGACCACACATCCACATCTGATGGCTGACCCTGCCATCCATAAGTACATCTTTCACATGCTGTACCCTCTTCCAGTGGAAGGAGTGCAGTAACCTGGCGTTTATTCGGCCATTACGCCTAGGTGGTACGATGCCTAGGGCGCTTACACCTGTGGTGGAGTTTCGGCACTCAGTGCAGTATGACACGAACAGAAGAGAATTGGGTTGGCGGGCATTGCTGTACTGCAAGGGACCCCACGTATCACGGTTTCGCAACCATTCCGTAGATCTAATTACTGATGGGAATGCAAACCAATGATGTTTCAAATTTGATAAATAACCCAACGAGGTTTCGAATTTATCTACCGGTAATTATGAGCGCCCATCCAATGAGGCTTTCCCATCGCGGGTTTCAGTTAGAATTCGTACTACAGAATTGAACCGCCAAGCACCTTTACAGGCGCTTCCGCTGACACCGCTCCTCTTATCAGAGGAGTATACATTAGAAACTGACTATACCGGATAGTGTATATGAATATCTCAGGAAATCTGTCTTACCGTATCCGCTACCTTTTTCAGGGATCATATTTCCTGGTTATTTATAAAGATCAACCTACAACTACCACCCATTTCTGACGGTGGTACTTCAAACGCACCCTGATTGGGTGCGGGCCCTATACTCTGTGCCGCAGCACAAACGCCATTTCCTATCCTTAAGATGGTTTAATTGTACTGATGCAGAGCCTCATCACTTCTATCATATCGAAACCTATTTTGAGGTTCATAATTAACCTAAGGGGTACCTTATAATAGGTAACCTATTTTGGGGATATTTCTGGCCTAGTTTTTATTCATTTAGAATAGTTACGGGAATTACCGAAACTAGTAAAACACTATTCTACATAATGGAGTGCTGTATAATATTACAGCAAACCCAGCGCCTCTCTCTGCCCTTTAATATATCAGGTAGAAACATGCTAAATTAGTCACAGCCATCCATTTACTCTCGCAAAAACACTTCCTGGTGACTCATTGCTTCGTAATCCCTATCAGAATTGCCCATTGGATTCGTCACAACACTTTCTTCCGACCCATTTCTTCAACACTCTAATCAGGGTTTCCCCATCGTCAAAGTCACCCATTTGCGAGGAAAATCTGTCCTTAAGGTCTTAACAGTTTCCGGCTTGCTCTCATTCTTACGACCCGCGACCGAACAGTGTACGCGCCTTAGCATTGCGCTGTTCTCTGACGGGGACAAACGGGTTAGTTAGCCTACAGAAGCTCCACCTCCAGGGCTCTCTATCCAATCTCTCCGATCTTTTGCGGTAGATTTTGAGTGAAAACCCGTCTTTAAACCCCCTAGTTCGCTCGTCTTCCTTACAGATTGACTACATTTGAGGGAAGATTAGACGTGCTCGCACATTGCGCTCTACCCCATAGCATAGAAACCGGTCAGGTTTGCTATCACTAGCTGTACAGTGGGAAGAAACCCGAGTCTAGTTTCCTATCCAGCATGTATTGCTCCACAGCTAAACCAGAATTTGGTTTCCGCAGGATATCAGAGGTCGATTGATGGCTGGGCTGCCAAGATCGAGGCTGCGCGATGGCGTGCCTATTTTAGACCTATCTAGGTGCCGCTCCGGGCTATCTCCTTTCTTGTATTATCCAGCTATACCCGGATGGGGCTACTGGGCCCCACGCCGTGGTAATGTTAGGGGCGCACGACGCTGAGGTACGGTGCAAGAGTAACGTAACCCCTCCTGCAGTGCCTTCAAGAGCAGGCAGTATAGTTTTTTCCACGGACACCTGTGCACTTGACAGTGCACACGTGCCCGAGATGGGGACTTACAGACCACATCAGTACAGACTTCCGGAATCTGGATTCCCCGCGCCCACGTGAACCCCATTGGGCACAAGTGTGAGCCTGGGGCCAGGAAGGCACAGAGCTGAGTCCAAAGGGGCATATTAGTGCCTCAGGACCAAGGCAGCCGGACCAGAGCCCCGACGCCTCATCTGCCATGACTGCCAATGAGCGACCGCCATCGTTGGCGGCGCCCATTACAGTACCG
>JAUBNZ010000061.1:0-28835 GCA_032355485.1 Bonnemaisonia californica
ACTGTACTCGGGGCACCGGGGTGCCCCTGTGGGTACAGTTTATGACTGCCGCCTGACCCCGCGAGTACACGTGTGCCTGCTGGGGCACTCGCTGACCCGGGGTATTCCAGTCTACGGAATTGATCCCCGAGCAGGAGTGAATCAATAAATCTGGACACACGTGAACCAGGAGGGTACACGTGTGACAGAAAAATAAATAATAGTGCGTGTACAAAATGTTGTAAATATTCACCAAAATGTTGTGAATATTTGTTCGGCGGGTAACCCCGTAGTTCCATGCCAGGATGGCGTGATACTACACTTACTTCGTGAAATTCCTCGTAGGTTAGAGTGTACTACCCCTGATGCCAGCGAAGGTCGGTTACAATCTACAGCCTCGCCTACAGAGATTAAATTCCCTCCCTCCTCAGGATGAGGTGTCCCTTGGTTAATGGAAACCAACTTGTCCTCACTGGACACCTCTTGGGATGGCGGCATCAAGACATCTCTCTCGTCAGTTTTCAGACGATGAGTTGAGGAAGATAAAGTGCCATCCCCATCAACGGCCTTGCTGTGGGCCAAAACCTCTATATAATGAGGATCGTTTCTCTGCTCTGGTGGGATCTCCTGTGGGTCAGCAACGAAGCCGATCACCTTGCTGGTGGTCTTCTCGGCCTCCAGTCTCGTTAGTAACCTGGGTACTCCACCGCCTCGCTGGTTCCTACCAAAACAGACCAAGTTGAAGTACTCCTCTGGACGAGTTGTTGTACGTCCACCGCCTCTGTTGGCGATAGGTGAATTGGCCTCGTCTCTGCGTGTAGACGTACTTCATGTACGCAAAGAACAGCCTTGTTGTAAAGGGTAAGTACGGGCAGTTGTACTGCAAATGGCCCGCCTTGAGACAGCTTAGGCACGTCCACGTAACAGGAAGTATGGGGAACATCGTCCTACCGAAGAAGTTCGGCTTGGGTGACAAGGTTGGGATCGGCTCAGCTGCCATCGCGTCCAAGGATTCTTGCACAGAGTCTTTGCTACCCAAGGAGGATGTTCCGCCAAACTCAGGCGAGGTACTATATAGTAACAAAACCATATTAATGGGTTCATAATGCGAATCTGACGCCATCGCATCGGAGCATTTGTCCGACAATCGCCCCTGTTACTGGCGTTCAGTTACCAGCATCGATTTCTTCTTCCGAGCAAACTCCCTAGTCGGGAGCATCTTGGTAGCGTTGTAGCCCGTCGCCGCACGGAAGGCGTCTACATGGGCTTGCAAAATTCGTTTGCTGTGAAAAGGTCCTTCTCCTCGTGAAGGGACAAGCTAACACTACAGTGGCTCGGATTCCTTCATGGAGTCCCTTGATGTAGTAATTCAAAAATTCCCGTTTGGGTGAACAAGTTGGCACAAAGGGGGGCTAGGCCCTGAAGGCGATCCTCGAACGCAGACTTCTTCGATTGGGTGTCGTTGGATCCGCGCGACTTCGTCATACGCAGATAAGAGGTCTTCATCCGTATCATAACGGGTAAGTAGGGCGGGGACTGAATGGGGCCAATCGAGGACTCTCTTCCTTCCACAGAGCAACCATCTTTTCTTCTGAATACCAGAGAGCTATGAGATCGCCTCTCCTCTAAGGAACCAGGGGACCAGCGTGAGTGCTGCTGCTTCGCTAAAACCTATTGAATCGGCCTCATCTTTCAAATCGCACAGAGATCGAATGATGTCTCTTGGATCCTGCCCACTGAAGTCCTGAAAGGACGGAGTGTATTTATTTATCTTGGCTGATAGCTTGCATACACCCTTCAGCTCTCCTGGCTGGACTTTGCTTCGAACGTCAACTAGATGGTAAGCCCGGTACGACAGTAGGTTATCAAAGGCGGGCTCCCTCGTGGTGAGGGGTAACAGTCCAGGTACCGCCGCGCCCAATTCATCCCTTCTATCCTCAGGAAGAACGGCCGTACATATGTCAATATCATCCCCTACACGTTAGGAGAGGGTATCGGACGGTCATCTTATGTTGTTGGCTCAACTAAAGCTGACAAATGTTGAGCCATAAGCCGTAAGGTCGATTATAAATCTTCGGTCTTCACTTAGTTTTTGGGGGATAAGTGTTATGGGAAACATTGGCTATCTTGTCGGTGAACGTTCGAACACGCTGATTGGTGGTTGAGGCCTGGTCCTGGATATCATGGACCATCCGGATGAGCGTGTCTAACCTCTCCGTTATGGCGCTGCTCTGATCGACCCAGGCCTCTCGCTGAAATACAGCCTGTGCCTCATTAGCTACCTCTAGCTTGAGGTCTTCGAGCCTAAGGTCCCTCTCGGACTCTCGGGCTTTCGCATAAGCCTCCATGCGCTCGTCCACATCCTTTGCAGTACACGCCAGAAGATCGACACGAAGCTCATTTATGAGGCTCCCCTGTAGATCTCTGGGGCCAACATCTAGGACCGGCACCTCCTCTGCTGTAGTGGATTTCCTTCCAGCTTCGGCTGATGTGTCAGCAAATCTCTGTAGAGTAATCACCTGTCTAGGTGGTAGTATGGTTCTAGGTCGGGAGACAAAAGTAGTATTACCAACTCTCAGGAGGCCAACTGAGGCTACAGGTGTCCCTAGTCTCCCGGTAGGCTAAAACTTTGGCAGAGAGATTCATCGAGATGGAGTCTTCACAGACCACCAGGTTAACAATCCAATGTGTTAGTAGGCCAGAGATCCCAGACCCTGCGTTGGGACGGAACTCGTAGCTGGTGCAGTGAGCTGAGCTAAAGCAGCTAGGAATAGACTACCAGCATAATTAGACAAGTAGAATTAGAGTAGTCGAATGTCCACAGACTCCTCTCCTACGAAAGGAGGGTAAACTCAAGAGGGAAGGTAGGAATCTCATGTACATGCAGCACCTAGAGTGGGGTTTGGGCGACAAAGGGAGGGTGGAAGGAGCTGGAGCTGGGTGGCTAACCTACCCCGGTGCGTCCCTAGGTTGGGGGCGTACGCGAGGTAGGCGCTCGAACTATCTTTCCAAGGAGGAGGATCCTGTGACCTAGAGTGGTCAATAAATGGTCGGTATAGCCCGACGGGTTCGGAGGGCTGGAGGTATCACCTGCGTCGGTGAGTAATCGGAAGGTTAGGGGGTTCCTCATTTCAGAAGGGTTTCGGGCCGAGCGGGCAATATAGAGCCAATAGCTAACAACTTCGGTTTCGTCCGTCAGGTGGGAGAACGCGAAGCGCTGCACTAGTTGCTATCTCACTCTAGAGGGCGTTTAAGGGACTTTTGGGATTCGAAAATAGGAGAGTTGAGAGTGCTCGTCGGTGCCGATCGATGATCGATCCCCCTTAGGGTCCAATCAGCTGATCTGATTGACATTATATACTTAGTCGTAGCTGTAGTGACCTAAGTAAATATAATCGATATTAAAGGGTATCCCCACTAGCACCGTGCACGGCAGATCCATAGTCCAGAGCTGCACTGTCAGACGTGGAGACAGCTGTCGCAAGTGGCCCCTCCTGACAGTGGAAGGGTAGAGATAACTGAGACTTCCTGATTAGGAACCGGGTCAATAGGGATTTCACCTGTAATAGGGATTACACATGTAACTCGCTCGGGAATCTGCATGGTGCACACCTACACTGGTTCCATACGCTGCGAACGGGTGCGTACTGTGTCAGCGGTGTCCCATGTGTAGGGGCTTGGCAATCGTTCCACGCATTGAAGGGTAATAATGCAATCATTGGAGGTTCGGAATTTAGGGGGTGGGGGAGATTGTAAATATTCCGCCAATGAGGCTTATACACGAAATTTGCAATTAGTAGTCGTACTACAGTTTACAGGATTTTCCTCTCGGCTAATGTGCTGTATGAAAACTTTGCCGTGCGCCCTTTGATGGATTGTATCAAGCAAATGAGCACGTGACATCTGCACCCGAGGCAGGCTCCGGTGGAGCTGTGTTCCAAAACCCCTCCCGTGGCATAACTATATAATTCCCTAATTTTGGAATCTTTGATGTTGGATTGGTAGATTTCGAGGTAATTCCAGATTTTTGGATTTTTGGGCGTTAAACCTCTCCGGTGAGGTAAGATAATTCCCTATTTCCCAATTCGACATTGAGTGAACAACTGATACCAGTCATCCAGGGCATGTGTTAAACCACACTCACCTATATTGGTGAATGCTACAACATCCCCTATATCAATCCTCCCACTTGAGGTGCCTCCAGCTACGACTTTCGCCCAACTTGCGCCCTTCTAACGTTGAGGTGATTTCTCCTTCCAACCTCTTTGTTGAGGTGGCAGCGAGATATTCTGAGGCTTTCCTTTGAGGCTCCTTTGTCGACACGGAACCACTTACTCGAGGCCTCCCTCCCTATCCCCCGAGAGACCTGCCGTCACGGTCGGACCTGCGTATTGTTTCCTATCTTTGCCTCTCTATTGGGGCGACAATACAGCACACTCAGTTCTCGTTACAGCCGAACGTGCGCGTTTTTTCGTTCTATTCTTCTTTGAGGGTAATCTACGATACCCCTATACTCAGAAGCGGTACTTGCGTCACGGTCTGAGACTTCCTCCGTGGAAAGCCCCTTTTTCCTCACCATTCCTGGGCCTCTTCGTTGAGGTCCCCTTTCTTTCGTCATTAGACCTTTCCATCCCCTCCATTAGGGGCTTTGCCGTACGCGCGGTGTCTGAATTCTTCGTCCACTCGACGTTCCTACTTCTTCACACCTCGAGTGGTGATAGACCGGTTATGCCCATTTTTGTCCCTATGTTTGGAAATGCGGAGTACCTCTACTTTTGAGGTGGCTGTACAGTAACCCTCTACTATGAGGTGGCATATGCGTCGCACTTGACTAACCTCTTCGTCTTCAAGTTGGCCTTACATTCTCCCACCTCTCGTGGTGTGAAGCAAGTTTTGCCCTTGATTTCTATTGGCGCATCCCTGGCTGCAATGCAACATTTCTTTCTCTTATAGAAATTATGGCATACCTCTGCCCTTGAGGTTTTGAATATCCACCTATTTCTCTTGGGACTCTGCGATGAGGCCCATTTTTTACATGCATCGCTCAGCCCCCTCCTAAGAGGAGATTACTGGCTTGCCGGCGTGACACTCCCGGCGATCACGGGTGAGCAACCTCTGAGTAGTTCGGAGATTGTACACTGGTCTCATGTTCCTCTCCGTTGAGGAAACTCTGATTTTTGTACGGTTTCTCCCCTGAGCTCTGCACTTTGGTTGGTGTTCACATCACTCGAGATGTGTTGGCGTTCACCAATCACTGTAAACCTGTACATATCATTTGAAACTCAACGTTACTGGTCAACGGACACCTCACCTAGAAAGTTCGCATACCTCATGAAGTACCACTGCGTTTGGCACGTCTCGCGCGTTTCTGTACTAGCTTCCAGTAGCGAGAAGTAAATTCGATCGGAACTTATTCAGCTAAGGTCCATGTAAGATCAATGTACCCCCTACTTAATGAGGTACCAATCTTTCTGATTCGCGTCATCATATATTTGATGTTGGAGGATCTTCTTAACCTCGTACTGCTCTTCATCCGGAGGATATCGTTCCTCAGGTTTTCCTTCGTGACGTGTCCCTGCGTCCTCCTGCTCTAATGGAGAAACGCTCTCCTTGTTTGGAGGTGAAATATTACTTTCCTCCTCGCGTGAGTAACTTAATCACCTAATGGAACGAGGCTGCCATGACTCGGTCATTGTTGATCTTCCCTGATATTCCATCTCTGTTGATCGTAATGCATGCTTCCCAACCTTACTCACACGGAAGGGACATTATGTAATAGGATCATTTTCTGACTACAGTAAATCTGGTGTGTCATGGTAGACAAATTTACCCACTACGTTGTGGTTGTTGGTTTCCCTGAAGGGACGATCGAAGTCTCGTTTGTACCGAGCCTGTGATTTCATTAATAGCCCTCTCACCTCCTCTACAAATGAGTACAGTCTGGACATAAATTCACCCTTTTAAAACTGGATTAAGTCTTTGGTGACTGACGGACAGAAGTTTTGATTAAAGAAATCTTCGGACGCCGGTTCTCGCAGCCATTCATCCAGTTGACTGGGTTCTTCGGTGATCCCCACAGGGTGAGGAGGATGGATTCTCCCTCTGATAACTCCAGATTACCTTCTTGGCGAGCCCTGTATTGGTAGAAGAAGACTGGATCTTCTTCGTCGTCGTCTACTATCTTCTCCTCTAAGTTTGAGGAGGTTGTTATTCTGAGACATGTTATTTCGTCTTCGAGGGGCGTTGAGTTTAATTCTCCTTTGGGTACTCTTGATAGTGCATCTGGATCTTGAAACAATCTTCTAAGCCTATATACGGTAACATAAAAGTATTCTGCTAACATTAGTCTCCACATGACTAAACGACCGGTCGGGTCATCAACATTCATAAGCCAACGTCAAGTGTGGTGGCCGGTCCTCACCGTGAAAGTAGTCCTTTCCACGTAAGGTCTCAACTTGTGGACCGCCCATGTGGCGGCCAAACGTTCCCTCTCAGCGGGATAGTAAGAAATCTCCGCTGATTTGAAAGCACGTGACCATTAGCGAAGTAGTAACAAATCTTTGTCGTCTTGTTATTGCAATATGAGAAACATCCGAGTGGGACGACGACAAATCTCTATAGGGCGGCTAAGGCTGTCCTACTTTCGGGAGGGAAAGTACTGATGGCTCTAACAGGACGTATTTGAGGACGCCGAATGCCGTTACTTGATCCTCCGCTCGGTATTCCTTTCCTATTTTCGAAAGTTCTTCCTTCTTCGAAATCTCTTTCAGCGGCCGCTCCTTGGCTGTATAATAATTCACAAAACGTCTGAAGAAGTTGGCGCTTCCCTTTTAGGAGCGCATTTGAGTCGGCGCTACCGGAAACGTCGCTGGGCAAATAAAATTCTTACTTTCTTCTCCTATGGACAAATTTCCGGGAAGTAGCATATGGACCAGATTGCCCACCTTTCGTTGGAAGAACTTGACCTTTGAAAGTTTCAGAGTAACTCTCGCATTCCTCAGTAGATTCAAGATCTTATATACTTATTCCAAATGATCTTCAGTTGGGCGAGAGAAGAAGATTACATCATCAATATAGATGAGAAAGGACTGTCATCTCACGCCAAAGAGGGTCATATCGAGTGCCCGTTGGAAGGTAGCGGGGGCTTCTCTTAACCCGGAGGGAAGGCTGGTGAACCAATACATCTTTAAGTGCGACGTGAGCTTGATCTTGTCCTTGTCATCTTAAGAAAATGGAATCTGCCACTAACCTCTTTTGCAGTCTATTCTAGTAAATTCATTGGCACCAACAAGCGAATCGATGCAGTCGTACATTCTTAGCAATGAGTAAGCGTCCACAATTATCTGATCTTTCAACTTTCAGTGTTCGACATAAATCTCATTTGCCCATCTTTCTTGGCACTAACTCAACCGGACTCGCCCACGCACTTGTGGTCGGCTCAATATCGCCCTTATCCCAAACCGATTTTATATCCTCCGCTGCAGCTAGCCTGCCGACGGGCTGCATCCTATAGGGGAGTTGGCTAGCTGGTCCGTTTCGATCGGGGTAGCGTTGACTTTGATTTCCGGGAGAGATCCATCCCACATCATCTTATGCTTCTCTAACTTTGAGAATAATTTATCCTTGGTCGCTTCCTCCAATTACTCTAGGTCCCACCCCCCAATCAATACCTTTGGATTGATCGCCTTGAACGGTTGCAACCCTCGGCTCGGGCGGTTTCACTTTTTCGGATTCCACGTTGATCTCCGTCATGCTCTCGTCTTCTTGAAGAAGATTCTCTTCGTCTTCGACCAACACCAGTACCTTTGTTTTTTCACTCCCTGCTGGGGGTTCATCAACTTCCCCTCTGTATATGAGGAGTTGGCAGACGGCAGCAGCAATTGGGACTCTATTTGTGAGGCCTCCCTCTCTTCTTGAATCTTTGCTTCGAGGTATTCATCCGCCACCCTCCGTTGGGTGCTTCCACTTTCTTCATCGAATGGATTTATTATCCCAAGCGGACTGCCCTATGCATACCGGACAATTATTTTTTTTGGTAGGTAGCAGGACTCCTTTCCGCAGTTCGCCATCATGATTCTGACCTCCTTCCTTGGAATCTCATCGCTAACCACATTACCTAAGCCATAACAAATCTCGGCCTCAAAGGCTAGTCTTAGGTTCGACGTAACACAAAACGCCTCCGTTACAGGAAAAGGCACTAAATTCTGCCTTTCCGAAGGTATTATCACGCCTTTGATTAGGTGGATCTAGTGAGTAGCATGGCCCACCTCACTGAGAAGTGGCTTCTTGTCTTCTGGTTGTGGAGACACGGTGAACTCATTGTTCTTCGTCCCATTTGGAGTAAAAGTGGATAGGATAGCTAAAGTGCTTCTATCACTGACCTCACTTATTTGGTCCTATGGGTATACACCACGAATATCTCGATTGAGATACGCTGTGCCTAAGATGGACGGTACGGCTAAGTTGGGGACAACAAAGAATCGTACACGCACTTTTCTACCTCCCAAAATAACTCGTAAGTTTACCACCTCTGTAATGATGAGAGGCTAAAATGTTTGTGTCTGCTAACCCTGGATCCTCAAGAAGAGGATCCTTATACTGTCGCCAATTATGTGGCAAAAAAGTGATTGTACGATGATCGCGGGTCCGCACTCACAGTCTTTCACTATATTGGTGAGTCCCAAGTCCTTAGTGGACATCCTGAAAGACCGTATCACCGAGTAATAAGCGTCTTTCCTGATACACACAACATTCCTTCTCTGCTGGCCCTTTCTGGTAAGGGCACTCGCTAAGGGTGTAGTTGGAGGTTGGCTACAGTCTACAAGATCTGCTCCAGAGAGAATATGGCCCTTCTCGGTAAGGGCATACCCTAACGGTGCCGTTGGAGGTTTTGTTGCAGTCAACAGGATCTGCTCCAGAGGGAATGGTCCCCTCCTTGTTGGCGGAGATACCTTCTCGTTACTGGAAACCACCTTGTTGGGTCTTACCACTTCCGGCGAGCCCGATACATATACGACCACTCGTTAATTTCCGAGGAGGACGTTGACAATGATTTCCGATCATCATCCTTCTGCTTCAACCTGGCACTGGACGCCTCTGGGTTATGAGGGTCATTCCAAAAACGTTATGGTAGGTATTGATCTTCTCCTACAAATCAAACCACTCTATTCTGTGTTTGCTTCTCACCTTCTGTCTTATTCAGGATCCTAGGTGGACCTCCAACTGTCAAAAATCCCCGCCCTACTTGTAAGGAAGAGCACCCAAACCCCCATAGTTGTAATCCGTAGTCCTCTGTTTGCAGAGAGGAACCTTTTCGGGGTGTTGCTAATACGTGTAGTCCATTTAAGCGGATAATTCCCTCACTGGAGAGGGAAAGTAAGGACAATTGTAGAGCAGGTTTCCTGGTTTGTGATATCCCAAGCGCGAATACGAAATAAGTCGGGTAGGTGACATGGTGGTTGCCAAAGTTTCTTGTTGAGGCGTCAGTCTGGAGTTGAATTGGCACCCGAAACACCAACTGTTTCCGTCATGGTCATCTCTTTTGAATTCTATGCGGGTTCACCAAAGTCAGGCGTGGTAGGTTCTAACAGCAGAACCCTATTAGTGGATTCAAAATGCCGTTCACAGAATCCAACTTCCGAGGAAGTATTCGACGAAGGATTCTAGTCCCCATGAAATTGGGAACCCATGAAGGCCTTCCTCTTGCCGGCTCCCTTTCTGGTGAAGGAGATCTTGGAACCATCTTTGCCCCTCGCGGCGCGGAACTCGTCCTCGCGGGACTCGGTGATTCTCTTCACGACCATTAGGTCCTTCTAGTTGGCCTCCAACAGCCCAGAATTCACAGTGGCGCAGATTAATTTGTGGAGTCCCTTAATGGAGTAGTGAACTAAGTCGCGTTCTGTGAATACGATGGCACAGCGGAGTGTCAATCCTTGCAATCGATATCCAAGTAAAGGCCTATCCTCTCCTGGGCGTTGATTGGTCGTACTCACTTCTTCATAGGCAGACCAGAGTTCTTCATCCGTAGCATAACTGGAAAGAAATGAATGAGAAGCATGAAGCCAGTAGAGGTCACCCTTCTCACTACCAAGTAACTTGCCCTTCTCCTGGCCCCAGCTAGAAAAACATTTTGCCACTCCTCTGAAGAACCGTGAAGCAAGCTTCGCTGTTTTTGTTTCACTGACGCCCATGGCATCAGCGGCATCCCTAAATTAGCTAGGGAAGAAAATAATATCTATTTGGCCCAGCCATCAAAGTCCAAGAAAGATGGGTTATATACGGGTATCTTCGTTGATAGTGTCCCTACTCCCTTCAAGTCTCCTTAGTGGAGAGTACTTTTCACATGAACGAGGCGGTAGGCTCAGTAGTCAGGAATCTATCAAAGAACGGCTTGCTAGTGATAAAGGGGACAAAGATGGGTACTTTAGGACCCAGTTCATCCCCTCTATGTTGAAGAGGTTTGGTCATAGTGGTCTTGGCGTCGGTGTTTCACTCACTTGGAGAGGAATGTGCTTTCAAACTATTGATGTTCTCAACCAAGACATTTAATTGGTGAGATACTTGCCGCATGGACGGTTCACCCAAGTCTGTCGATTTGGCTTCGGTTTTTGAGTTTACGGGAAACATCGGCTATTTTGTTGCCTAGCCTACCGACACGGTTCGAGTTATCGGAAGCCTGGTATTGAAGCATAATGATCAGGTTCGCGAGCGTGTCCAACCTCTCATTGATGAAACCGCCCAGTTCATACCAAGGTTCCCTGTGAGAGACTACCTTAGCTTCTTCAGTGACCTGTTATTCGAGGTCTGGGTAGTTGAGATTCCACAGTTAACCTTGTGCTTTCTGGTAAGCAATCAAGCGGTATTGCATCTCCTTTGCAGTGGAAGAGAGAAATTCTGCGCAAAGCTTCTTCCAGTGAGTCCCCACTAGATTCTGTGGTCCAATAACTTGGACCGGCGGCCACTCGGATCTTGAGGCCACATTCACGATTCGTTGTTGGTTATTGACCCTCGTAGATGCCATCGCGCTTTCTCACACGAGAGGAAGATTTTAGTTTGGAAGAACAATGTAGTACTACCCTCCACTGGAGGACGGGAGGGTCTACAAATTTCAGTAGCCTTCCTGTAGTAGAACGGTGTTGGTAGAGCGACTTCTCCAGGTGGATTCACGAGACGGTGAAAACTCAGGTGTCTGGGAGACCAGAAACCCCTCTCCATGCCTTACGAGAGATCTCGAAGCTAATGCAGCTCCTGCGCTTCAGAGGAATGTTTTGTTTGCCTGGCGAATCAGGATGAAATCACCAAGGCTGTCATTCAGCTACCTTCTCTCCGGTGAAAACGGGACTAGCAGAGATGATTACAGCTCTCTCACGCAGAGAGAGCCTAGAAATGGCTAACAAAGGGTGTTTTGGGGCAGGAAGTTAATCGGCGTCGGGATGTCGGGCCCTCCTACTCCGTTCCCGCTCTCAGGTGAGCAGAAAACCGATCGAAGGCGCTCTAACTGTTCTCTTCGAAAGAGAGGGGAGCCAGTAGCGAGGCTACTGGAGTGATACGCCTTTGGAGGCGGATGCGTGGCGTCGAGATATCCCGAGATATCCCGGTTGGCACGTTACCAGACTAAGGTTTTTGCGGTACCTCACTGGTGGGTGTCTTAGGCCGTATTCGGGCCCCTAGATAGTCGACAAACGAGCTAAATACGTAGAAACTCACTGCTAACGTGCTCTATTTCCCCTAAAGTGGGAGAACTTAGGGCCACGCGCAGCTATTTAAATCAACGTAGAGGGAATTTCCCAGCGTAGAACTCCTTTTCCTTGGAGGAGAAAGTTGAGGGTCTTTGTGGGTGTCCCTTTGCTTTGAGATGCACGGTTAATCGGTGCCCTCTTTTTCTAACGTCGTCGTTTTCCGTTACTACGTATTTGAAATACTAAAATAGGATTCGTAGTAGTAGCCATTTCCACTTCTGAGTGTCAGGAGTAATCCCTTGGACAATTTAGGAGAGCTGTCCTTCCCAGTAGTTCCTTAGAGTGAAGGACGAATTTTAAGGATAGATTACTATACGGACGTTTTATGATATCTAGAAGCGTGGAAGTCGGTAAAGGTGTCGCTAAGGTAACCAGAGTTAGCAGTGACAGAGTCACTCTAGTATAACAGTACGAAGGTGTAAACTACTGGAAGTGCCCTGTTTCATCGAATGGCGAGTGTGTGTACATAAATCGCTACAGTGGGATGTGGCCAGGTATGTTGGCTTGGGAACCAATCAGGAACTCTCTGGAAGGTCGAATTTAGAGGGGGTTAAATTCCAGGATAATTTGAATGTGGGGCCCAATCACGTTTGGCCTCGAAAGGGTCTGAATCCCATAGTACTACAACGTATCCATGCGTGTCCGTGAATTCCAGGATCAAGTCACTTCCTAACTATCTGCTCACGATTCGGCGTGTTCTTGATATGGCCAAGGCTGTGATGGAACTGGTGAAAATTGATGAACAAGATGCTAATAAAATTAGGAGCACATCCACTTCCCATAGAATTCATTGCAACTCCACTCCGGATAGGAGAAGGGCGCAATTGAAATACCGATAGCGCCACTTCGACATTACTCTTTTCATAGATGAAGAACTTATTACTGCCTCACAGCCGAAGAAAGACAAGAAAGACAAGAAAGACAAGCAAATTTGTACTGTTGGGTCAAAACAGGTTAGCGGAAGTATAGAAATTGCCGAACTAACTAGAAAAACTGCGCAGCTACGAAGGCTAGTTCAAAATCTGGCATATAACAGAACAAGATGACACGACCTTTGATCTTCAGATATCCCCAGAAGTAAGCGAGTTTTGTAAGTTACGTTGGGCTGTTGCAAATAAATTTCTTTGAGATGTTGCAATAACCTAATTTTAAAATGAGAAAACAGTCCAGTTCATTTATTTAATGCTCGAGACAATGTATTCTTTTTTCCTTATACCGAGCTCGAACATAAATTTGGATGTCACATATTGTAGTACGAAATAGTTCAGAATCAAAAAATCATTTTCTTGTTCCCGATTCCATGAATCTTTTTTCTTGCAAAATGATTGCCATATGCTGGTACTACCAATACATTTCGGATTGATTTTAATGAGAAGAATGTTTCCACCTCATTTCCGAAACGAAGTGGAAATGTTACATTTATTCAAAATCAAAGAGTCGGTGTACACATACACATAGCGACGACATTTTGATCTTATTATAAATTAATTGCTGTCTGTGTAGCTAAGCTAGTACCCCTTGGGATAACTATTGCAGAAAGAATATCAATATTTATGTGATGATATTGAAGTATTTAAAGTCGTCTATTGATTCTCCTGACACCGTAACGTGAAGCTGTTCAGCTGTGTGACATAGGTTTTCCCATCCGCCGCACATCAGAAATGGAATGTAGTAATGGATTAGATGAAGGACACAATTTTTGTGCAGCATGCACAGGAGCAAGAGCGGTTGTAACACTGTCAAAGACTCTCAGAGACAATAGAGTGCGAGGCGATAGGCCCTAGACCATTATCCTGGGATAGGTACTCTCAAATCATGAAATATTGCGCTCTAAACCTTCTCATATTCTAACGGTGACGTCAAAGGGTTCATTCATTTATTTCTCCATCATTAAGCTTTCAAATTTCCATCATCAAGGTCTGTTAATAATCTGGAAAAAGACTTTCGAACTGTGGAATATGTGTCTATTTATACATTAGTCGTGCATCCAGATGTTTAAGGTATAGTATCTTTAATGCAATGGCGCAAAACCCTGTTTTGAGAACAACCAAAAGTGGTTGACCTCCGTCACCGCCAAAATGAACCCTTCAAATACAGGAAGAAATCCAATTAAAATCTACTCTGAAAATGGATAATTCGAAGATTGTTACATTTGATGGCTGGTGAATGTTTATGTGGTCGCTTTAAGCTCATGTTCTTGAAAATCATTTTCAAAATATTATTCCGTCAGATAGTAATCTGGCCACAAATCCCCTCTGCTTCAGAAATAATGTTTTTACTTTTTATTCAATGAAAATTCAAGTACCCATTTATTTGACTAGAGATATCGGAAACTTGAAGCGAGAGAGAAAAGAAAAAAATATCCCCAGGTCTCAAGGGAGCGCACAGAAGTGAGATGTACATGTTGAAGAACCTCATGAGGCCAGCGAAGCTGTCCGAAGAGTGCTGGTGTGTATGCGTGCCGGTGCGAAGGGAGAGAAAGTGACTTGGGGGAGTTGGATGCCCCTGGTCACGAGGGCATCTCGTGCCTAAATAGCTACCCGGCGCTTCGCCACGTGTGGTAGCCGTAATGTGCGACCAGCTCCAGACTACTTCCCCACATATCTTCATCGGCATACACACTGTGCAAGGAATGAAGTACCAATACAGTAGGAGGTGCGAGTCAGGAAGGCACTAGAGGAACAATGAATCATCGCAAGGGGTCGGTGGGGAGAATAGCACTGTCCAAGTAGAAGCGAAGAATCGCTTAGGTTTCCCAGTCCAGAGGCCTAAATATCAATTCATTCGAGAAACAAAGTCCAAGCAACTTGTTGTAGCCGCCGATGCAAGGGCTATTCGACGAGTAGCAACAGCCCAGTGGAGCCACCCGATTGAAGTTTGCAAGGGAGCGGTCCAGTGCGTCAGTCAAGCTCGGAGCCATCACCGGCTGGGGTCTGCATAGGAAAATACCCACTTATCGATGATAGCTAATGTGTTCCCCTCTACTCACGTGAAAGACCTTCAATAGCGCAGCAAGAGTGGACGCCTATTCGACTTCCCCTTTCGCCTAAATATAGACGCAAAAATTATGGCATGTGCATCTGCAATGACTACGTCTCGACGACGCTGTCGAAAGATGCTGACTGTTCGGAGTTGAGGAAATGAAGGCAAAAACAGTAGCATCACAGGAATCCAGATCGATTTGGTCAACGGCAGCCAGACCGCGGCAATGACATCAGGAATGAAAGCACCTAGGCAGCCGATCCGGATCTCCCAGATCGCGTCCGGTGGGCGTCTTGTTCGGGGACAACGAAATGGGGCTCATGGTACGTAAACACCGCTGAGAGGTACTGAGTTAGTGACCCATCCGAGACCCGACCCTCGATAGAATGAAACCAGATGTAGGTAAGGGCGTTCCCTTCCGGAGGTGGAAGTGTATTTCGCTTGTCTTCTTCATAAAAGCGCATCCACTTGTATACTTGGTTTGTCCTTGTGTTTTACTTCGTGTCTGCTCAGCCCAACTTGGACACCAACCAGGCCGCCTCTGCACCTCCGCCAGTACTAGTAGTGTACCCCGTACGCCCTAGCACGGCTGCCCGACTTCCAGGCGACTATTCTTCCCGAGTCCGATTTCGGCAACTACGAGGCGCCGAAGCGGGTTGGCTCGGTTTCCTATGAGTTCGCCGTGGCTGTCGTCCAGCAGGTGCATGTTTGGCTCTAAGCCGCACATTCGCGTGAAACATGCCTGCGCTAGCGAGAAAGCCGCCATCAGCAACCCCCGAATCGAATCCGTCTCGATGTGGCGGACTTTTATCGGGTGGAAGTCGTACGGCGGGTTCCAGAAGCGCGCCAGGCCGTCGCACCAATGTATCTGGAGCTGCTCTATTACCGGCTACAACCGCGAAGGACTCGTCCCTTTCTTTGGCGGGTGGTAGAATGCGGGCGATTCAAGATGATAGTGGTCTTGAAACTAGCCGAGCAGCTGACGCGAGACCCGAACGTCTCCGGGTTTCCAATTCCGAGATAACGCGTTCATGTGGCAGTTGACGGCAGGCAGAATCCCGCGAGCTTCCAACTGAACGCTCAAGGGGTGAAACATCTTCTGCAACTTGCGCAGATCCGCCATCATCACCTGACCGGCCAAGACGACACTTTTGAATATGTTCACGACCGCTTGGTTTTCCTGTTGAAGGAGCAGGCAACATATGGAACGTTTCGAATCGTAAACGGCAAAGATTCGGCTGAGGAGCAGCCGTACGGCTCGAAGCTCCCGCAGGGTGATGAACTGGGCGCGGTCTGCTGCGGTCCAGAAACCTACAATCAACCACGAACGGGCGAGCGTGCTGCCATGTTGCTGCCGAGGGTGCAATCATAACCGACTTCCACCGCGTCTCTGTGCATTGCAAGGTCCGGACTGGATGGCTGCAGCTTGCATCCCTCACACCTCCTCGGCGAACGCCAGAAGCACACGTCTGGAATGGACAAGTGCGACAAGCGCACCAATGAATTCCCCCTACATTGTGGCGGAGTCCGTGTGGTAGCGCCAGGGCCTCGCAAGCTCGGCCTGCGGCGCTTCCCTCGGAATTCTTCCAGTGCTCCTCACGCCCCATCCCCGCAATAGCGAAGAAAAGCGAAGGATTATAAAAGCGCCAGACCAGCAGTTCCAACCTCATTGAGAGCCAGAAGCCGAAGTAAGGCAAACGAGGAAAGCCGCGGTTCATCTGAAGCAGCAGCAGCACCGTTTTGGAGAACCGTTGGAATTGGGCGACCCTGCAATCGGAGAAGTAGAGACGAATTCCCAAATGGTCGAGGTGCATTCCAGGTGGTCCAGCTTCTAGGCGCCAGCCCAGCAGCCCTTCCTATCGTGCCGCACCATTGCCAACCGTCTCAACAGCCGCCCCAGCACCAAACGGGCAGCCGCCAAATCCCTCAGTGTTGAAGCTCTCGAAGGCCACGAAGGCGTGATCA
The DNA here is from genome assembly GCA_032355485.1 of Bonnemaisonia californica. NCBI lineage: Eukaryota > Rhodophyta > Florideophyceae > Bonnemaisoniales > Bonnemaisoniaceae > Bonnemaisonia > Bonnemaisonia californica. Next base: position 16,665 of record JAUBNZ010000061.1, read on the forward strand.
GGAAGTAGTCCAGATACGAGATCACGCGGTAGCCGCACTTGTCGCATAGATGCCGGACGAATCCGCAGTGCTACTCGGTGAACCGGAGCGAGGACTTCACTCACACGAAAGAAACTGAGGCACAGCGAGAGAATCGCCGATCGTATTCGAACAAAAAGAAATGTCGTATGTCTGTGTGCAGGTGGAAGTGCCGGTACCCCGCCTTGATGTCGAAGGACAGTAGGTAGTCGCCGGGCTCCGCCTCGAGCGCGAAGGACGGAATCATCTCCCTCTTGATGACGCCTTTAGGCCAGTGCTGGCTCTGGTTCCCAAGGTTCACAATGAACCGGCCCTCCTTCAAGAGGTCGCACCCTTGCCAGGCGGCGAAAGCCGACGAAACCAGCCAGCAACGCTCCACCATCATCATGGATTGATCCCGGCCAACCGCGTCGTAGACCTCTTCCTGGATGCCCTTTTTCACATCTGGCAAACAGAAGGCCTTGTCTTCCTGTGTTTGTGTTTGGGGGATGCGGGGAAGCGGGGTACCACCTCTCCCTCCGGGAATGCAAAAGTCGAAATATCCAGGATGCCTATCTTAATGATCCATCTGAGGTACTCCGATATCCCAAGGACTGAGACCTACTTGCCCGCTCTCACTGACGTCCCACGCCAAAGCCATCGTCCCCCAGAATTGGCTTCCACGGATCGCACCCCGGTGGGCCAGATCATTCCGTCTCGGCAGCACTACTCATAGCGCTGCCTCCTTTCTTGACCTTGCGGACGGGATTTTGCGCCTTCTCTAGGAGATTCTTTGCGAAGTTCTTGAAGGCCTCATACTCCGACTTGATAGAGGGAGACTCAAGGGCTGCCCCAGTAGGATTCCGAGTGCTCTGTATCGTGGCTCAGCTCAACGAGAAATGCCATCTGATTAGCTTCGTCGATACCGTGATCCGTGATGTCATGAAAGTACTGCGCAAGCATGAGCAGAATTTTCAGAGAAGCCTTGAGCGCTTTTTCGGAGAGGGCCAAACGACGAGTGATTGCATCGAGATCATCTGTTCCGTGATTGCAAAGCATGTGTGCGCCGAGTCCAATATGAGGTCAAACCCCCGCCATGTTGATACAATCTCCTTCTTTCAACCTGCGTCGGTTGTTAGCATTCAGTTCGACGGCGAAGGCGTCCATGGGCGGCTCGAAGTAGGCCTTGTGCCTGATTTGTACATACGGCCCCCGCTTGAAGACGCTTCCTTCTACGATGAATTTGGGAGAACCCAACTTGTTTACCACCGCAGTGAAGTCTTGGTGGGTGGGATAGGCAGTTGCCCACATCCCGCGAAGGGCATTGGGGGCGTCAGACGAGTTAGTGTAGTCGCTCATGCTTTGCGCTACGCTGGCAGGGTTTTGAAATTGTCAACGCCCAGGAGTGAAGGGTGAATTTCTCAGAGAGAAATAGACATGGGGTAGTCAGATTCCACCGGTCACGAGCGCAGCTCGTTGCTAAAAAACGACTGCAGGGCTTCGCCACGTGTTGTAACTGTATGTGGGAAAAAATAGTCGGAAGAATTGGAAAGTCCGGGAAAGGTTCATAGCTGGGGGAGGAAAAGGTCTGGGAGAGATCCCTCGTAACGCGATAGCGGTGGTAGAGGTGGGAAAAAGAGGGATCTGGTTAGCGGAACAGGAGGAAGTGGGAATGAGGCAAGTACTGGCGTAGCTGAGGATCTGGAAGTGCACGGGGAGGGCCGTGATTGAGATTCCCAGGGGTTCTGCGTAGAGACCCCGTGTAATGGTACACACCCTAGAAGCCGGTAGTCTGACGAATGCACACGCGCGCTAGAAATCAGTAATGAAAACGAGCACGCGGACGTGAGTTTGCGCGAAGCACAACACTGATCGTCAGATTTTTGTTTCTGTTTAACCTCCGAGGTTGCTGGCTTCTTAAAAGATTGTCCGTCGGGTTTACCAGAATGTACTTAAAGGTGTGCTGAGCACTTAATGTAATGCTGCCTCTTGCATGCCAGTACTGGAAGTGCCCAGCAAGTGTAGCAGAAAATTGTAGTGTACGTAAATCTATAAATCTATCGTAGAATGTAACTAACACAGAACGGATCTACGTTGGTAAAGCGGTGCCACGTGTACCAGTTAGCCGTCCACCCTTTCGTCGCGTTCGCGCCGTAGGGGTTAAATCGCTTTACGGTCGTGTTGCGATGCAACCCTTGCCAGATCCGTAACGTGTGGGGAATGAAACTCACGCTGAAGCGCAGTTGCGTCAGTCTGCTTCCATGGGGAGGGGCTGTCCATCTCGAAGTGCTGAGAGGAAGCGATCATCCGTCAGTGGCGGGAGTTGGCACGAGTCCTTCGTCACTGATATAAAAGGGGCACTTGCTCGTCCGAGGTTCCAGGTTTAGACCAGACTCAAAAACGTCCCACAGATCCCCTTAACCAAGCTTGAAGGTCAAGCGAAATGATCAGCCACAGACCGTAACAACATGACCAAAAACAGCGACAGTGCTCTTCCGTGAACCAACCCTGCGGGGTCCAGCTCGGCGGCCGCTCTCTACTAAGCTCCTGTTCACGCTCGTCGCAAGGACTACTGGTCAGCACGTTGGGAAATTGCCACCTTGCCCTTTCCCTCTTGCAAATTGATGCGCAACTTTCCAAACGACCGACAAAATACGATTGGTAGCGAATAAATGCCCTCGAACTACACGCGCTGGATTCTCACGGCCCTCTCGACCTGGCGCGGTATGCCTGAAAGGCCCGTTGCAAACACGCGCCCTCCAAATTCGCGATTCCCAGGGCTCTACCGGGCGATCTGTATTTCCTCTTATGGCTTGCGGATGAAAATGTCGTACGAAACTTGGGGGACCTTCGAACTCGACCTCGAGAAGAGTCGCCTTATCCCGCTCTGTTGACTCTGGCGCCGCTTGCGGTGTTCCTGATCCCGGACAGCCAGGGCTGGGAGTGGGGTGACATCAATGGAAAACGGCGCCGTCCCGAAGCTGGCCATCCATGGTGGTGCCAGGGTCGCTTCGTGCGCCAGGTGCGTGACGAGCTTCGAAACCGCGTTCGAATGGGCGTGTTCGTGGGGAGCCACAACGAGGAAATCCACAAGTTGAATCGTAGTGCACGGACGCACTATTACTTGAAATACCACACAAACCTCTTGCCCGAAGTCGGGAAAGGGATACCCGTACCGGTGCGGGCTGCTTTCATCGACTCGAATCCCATGGTGATGCAGTGTGGCTGTTCTGCCAATCGAAGCTCTACTTTTTGAGCGGTCGCCCTGTCAGAATGGACTTTTATGGTTGGAGAATCCCTGCTTCAAAACACCTTCATCCATGATGGGCTGCACCATATGTCACCTCGTACGATCGCGAACATCCAAAGACTCAGTTTGGAGCCGATTGTGCGAGAGATCCCCTATTCCGTGTCCACTTTCAAACGCCTCCTGGCGGAGCTTGAAGGGGTTGACTGGAACAATGGAGCGAAGATCAGCTTGTCGGGTAAGTCCGAAGATGATGTGGACATCTAGCTTCCGTGGGATCACGAAAGAGGTGCATCAATTGGAGCATTCGGCTTCTCGGGGTCACTCTGGCCACTCAAACTCTGCGCGGAGAGCTGCTGAGCGAAAGAAATCCCTCACTGAGGCGTTTCCTGAACCAGGAGCTTGGCGATACTCTGGAACTTCGTGGCGTGTTGGCGCTCTGCGTCGACGGCGCGGCGTCGTTGAGTCTGTCGCTCCCGATGAAGCCCTCGATGGCTAAAGATTCTGCCGAACTGGGGCAAGCGCGCGCTTTGGTTGGAGGTCTGACCGAACCGCTGATCATCCTAAACCCCGATCTCTTGGTCTTGGCAGCAGAGAAGGATGATCTGCAGAAGAGCAACGATGGGTACCAGGCGGCAATGGAGGGGTTTCCAGGGGCTGAAGCCGAATTGGTGACACTGACTGGGCGTGTTGCCTATCGCGCACAAAGCTTGAATGCCCCGAAGGAGAAAAATGCCAAATTGGCGAAGTTCAAGTACTACCGTTGGTGCCAACAGGCGGCTTTGTTAGTCGCTTATCAACTTCGGAAAGTCAAGCTCAAAAAGGTCGCCCAGAGGGCTCTCGCTGAGGCGAAGGAGCGGAGCGACGCAATTGCTGCCATGCCCATCCAGACAGTCGTTAATTAGGCGTTTGATGCCGAGGAGCAAAGGGTCTATGATCAGGCGCAAGTTTCCACTGGGAAAGGAAAGAAACGGGCCGAGTGCGCGAACGTCAAAACACAGCGGCTGCTGGCGCGTCTGAGAAACCTGTGGGTCTTCCCGATGCTGCGTTGGCGCTACCATCCAACGCCAGAAAGCGGAAGCGAGCCGAGCCTGCAAAAGCAGGGGTAGTGCAGTAAAACCTCCAGCGGCTGCTGGGCAGCCGAAACCGGCCTCGGGATTGTCGAGATCACCTGCAGGTCCGTTGAACGCCGGGCCGGGGTCACCTTCTGTTGTGCAGAAGCCAAGGCGAAGTAAGTAGTGTAATATCTTGCACGATCGCGCCTGAAATAAAAAACCCTCTTGCCTCTTCTTCTTCTTCCTGCTTCCCGTCGCCGCCATGGCTTGGCGACATGGGAAGGGCCCCCTTGTTTGTGCAGGCCGGAGTGCTCTTCGGCTTATGATATCTCATCAAGCTTATCGAGGATGGGGCGGTGTTGCTTTTGTGGTTCGCGGTTGTTCAGCTGTGGGACATCTCCCAGATAACTCCTGGGACTTCCGAGGCGATTTTTCTGGAAGTTTCAAGAACCGTCGGAAACGTCCGTGGCGGAGAGGAGTTTGCGTCACGCAAAGATACCGGTATGCTCTCGGCCCAAAGCTTTTCTGCATGTGGACACGGCGTGCGGCCTCACTAAAGTTTGGGAAAATATTTGGCGCTTGCCTTTCTCGCCCCGGACGGGGTGACTGGGCATCTGGGAGAGAAGGGCTTACCGCGAGGTAATCCAGCACCGGGTTCCTCCCTTCTTGGGGAAGGTGGCAGCCTGTGGCTCGCCGCATCCTTAACCTACCCTCTTGGGGAGTTGGCGGTGAAGTTTTCGACCCTTCAAATGACAATGGTCTACGTAGATGCTACCAAAACGTCAGCAACCAGACGGTCAAAACAGGTCCTGGTTCGTGGTACCAGCCGTCTCGCTGAAAGGGGCGGGGATAACTGGAGGGTTGAACGTTCTTTCTCAGCCACCAGTTGCAGCCATTTACCAAATCGATGATGCGTGGCGCAGAGGCTAAGAGACGACGGGGGGGTGATGAAGAGTCGGTTGACGTGTGCCTACAAAAAGAGGCGGATGCGTCGATGTGAGCGGTGGTGGCGAAGTTCCTCGGTCGTGTTTGACGGCCACCGTCTTTCGTTGAAAACCGTCACAAGATTCTAGTTAGACCCTGTTGGAGTTTTCCTCCATATGCCGCATCCTCCCGACGACGTCCCGTTGCACCTAGATTGCCGAAGAGACGCGGCGTCTGGTTTATCGCCGAGCGGCGGTTGTTCGGAAACAAGCTACAAGGGGGCCCGGGAGGTAATTTTGCGGTTCCCAGGTGTCCTCCTGTGGTGGGTACCCGTACCAGCGTACTTTGAGCATCGGGCGCCCACGTTCCTCTTGCGTTTTTAGCGACGACCTTGCAGATGACCAACTCCTCTGAGGTGAGTTGCGCGGCTTGGCGTTCGATTGCAGCGAATCGGGGATCCGCAGGGGTGGGCGTGATTTCCGCGGAACGCAGATGTTGGAGGGATTCCGTGTAGATGGTCTGGGTCGTTAGGGTGTCGGCGTGACCTTAGGGAGGAACTTTCGCCTACGCGGGTGACGAATAGTTAGGCTGCAAGGCTGGAGCGCCTGTTTCCGAAATTTTATGCTGGGCCGGAGCCCTTGGTCGTTCGAGGTTGGACAGGGCCGGAGCGCCTGTCCGAGAATCCCGCTGAGGAGATCTCCTGATCCTGTCGGAGATCACCCTTTCGGGGACTTCGTCGATGAAATAGTCGAAGTTGTGGCCATGGTAGCCAGTAACTGGATACGGGCCCACGGTAGGGAATTGATGCTTCGATTTGCGATTAACAGGCTCGCCGTCGTCACCGCTCGGTGTGGGGGTGGGCCGACCTAAATCTTCCAAGAACACCAAGTCACCCACTTGAACATCGCCGTTGGCGGGGTGAACGTTTTTATCAAAATCCCCCTAGTAGCGTGCCTGCACTTTTGGCAAAGAGCGGGACGCTTTTGCATAAAAAGGTTTTATTTTTTCCAAAACGTCTACGTGTAAAAACGGGGTACTCGGGCCCAAGTTAACGTTCTCCGTAGTCAATTGGACGGGGTACCGTCTCCGCGTGAGCTCGAAGGGGGACGTGTTTGTCGAACGGTAAATACACTTATTGTATGCGAACGCGAGTGCGTCCAGGTACTCATCGTAACCCTCTTGATTGTCGTCGAAGTATTGACGGAGCATCCCGAAGAGGGTCCCGTTCAGTCGTTCGACTGGCCCATTCGTCTGCGGGTGCTAGGTAGTCGTCAAGACATTTTTGACCCCCAATATAGGACCGGTGTCTTGAAATAGTTTGGATTTGAACTTTGACCCGTTGTCGAATATTACGGTCTTGGATGAGCCATAGATGAAGACCCACTGAGTGCAGAACGATCAGGCCTCCGACAGTGCAGTAATCCGTGACAACGGTATGAAACGACAGAAATTGGAGAACGTATCAGCGATCACCAGTATGAACCGCCGCTTCCCACTGATGGTTGGGAGTGGTCCCAGAATATCTATGGCGAAGCTCCGTAGCGGGTGTGTGGCGGGGGAATAGCTTGAGCGGGTTGCTGTGTTTGACCAAGGATACTCCACTACGTATGCAGGTAGGGCAGTTCTGCATGGTATTCTCGACATCAGACGTAAGGTTCGGCCAGTACACATGCTTGTGTATCTTGTAGTACATTAGACGGGTCCTAGAGTGGCCGGTGTGTACTGCATAGAGGTTTGAGCGTAAGAAGCGAGCGGGTAAGTTTTGGGGTACGATCACCTGCGTCATAGAATCTCGCGGTGAGTCTCGTACGAGGATCTTCCGCGCGTTCATGCCAAAACGGCCGGCCTTTCCTTCTTTGATTTTCCGCCCGGTGACCTGACAAATCCCTTCGGTTCCTTGCTCACGAATTCGTGTTCCTGCTCGGTCGTCGGCGGAGGTAGGGGGTCTTCCAGATCCTTCTTCAATAATTTAGTCAAGGGTGCTGCGATAAATGCGAATCTCTTCACAAATCTCCGGTAAGTGTTGCAAGTGCGAAGGGAGCTGCGGAGCTGTGTCTCGTTCTTCGGAATGATCGCCCTGCACACGGCGCACGCATGGGCTTCGGGTACCGCCAACGTTCCGGGGCGGATGTCGTGCCCAAGGTAGCTTACCGAGCGCCGAGAGAACTCCGTATTCTTGAACTTGAAGGAGATCACTGCTTTCGAGAGGACAGACAAGATGTGGTCTACGTGAGTAAGATGGTCCTTCTCCGTCTTTGCAAAAATGATGAAATCGTCTAAATACACGATGCATAACTACCACTTGATTCCCGAGAGCAGCATGTCGAAAGGCCCGCTGAAATATTGCTCGTGCGTTCGTAAGTCCGAAGGGCTTCTGGACAAATCGGAAGGTTCCGCCGGGAGACATAAATGTGGTCTTGTCACGATCTCTGTCCCGGAAGGGAATCTGCCAATAGCGGTAATTGCAGGCTAAGGTAGGCAAGATCTTGGCATCGCTGAGCGAGTCGACGCAATCGTCCATCCTAAGTTTCGGGTACGAATCCTTGATGGAAGCTGCGTTTAGGCGCCGCTAATCTACGCAAAATCATGGGTACCCGTCTTTTTTAGGCACCACCAAAACGGGGGTAGCCCATTCGGATGCGGCGGGCTCGATCACCCCCGGCTGTAACATCTTGTCGGCCTGTTTTCGTATGATGTGCCTCGATGCCTGGCCAGCCCGGTACGGCACGTGACCGATGGCACGGGTACCGGGTTTTAGATCGATCCAGTATTCGGTGACGGTGTTCTATATGAGGTTTCCGTTCCATATGGCGGAGTATTTCCGGAGCATCTCAAGAACACTTTGGTGTAATTGTGGGTTTAATCGACTCGGTCTCCAGGTTCTTCCGTACGTTGGCCTCCCAATCGCCCGTTGCAGGAGGCTCCGAGGGTGGATTCACGGGTGGAGTGAGGTCGATCGTGCTCCGATCCGGAGGGTCTTTGGCGGGGGAGGCAACATCGACGTCGTGGACGTAAAGGGCGCTCAAAGGTTTTTCCGTGAGGTAACCAAGGACTTTGTTACATGGGAGACCACGCTTACGCGTATCGAATTTGGTGGCCGAAATCAAGAAGGGCACATCCTTCTGGAGCGTGGTGACGCCGTTCTCCATCTGGAGGATCTGTCCTTATAAAAGGAGGTGTCGGGGAACAAGTACATGAAGCCCGGAAACCGGTGCCGTGAATTCGGCATAGGTCACCCAGCCACGCTACAGTGTCGTTCCCTTCGTTACACGGATCGCAGCGGTCTTGGGCCTGGTCAATTCGGTCTTCCCTTTCGTGTATTCAGTGCAGTGCCGTAGCGAGTGATCAGGTAGATGTTCTAGCGGTCTTTCATACGAAGCGATCTTCTTTTACGAGGATTCATTGCATATATGTGTGCATCAAGAAAACCACTGCCTATGATGGAAGGGACGGACAGGATGGGGAAGACCAGAAATCAGTGGCTATAGACGCGACGGCCCAACTGGAGGTAAATGCGTATTGCGACGGCCGGTGTTAACCGGTTCTTGTTCGCATCCACCAGTTCGAATCCAATAGTCGGCTCCTTCGCGGCATTTTTCCAATTGGACGGCACGGCTTTTTCCCGAATTAGACTACAACCAGAGCCGGAGTCCAACACCGAATGGTGGAAGAGCAAAGATTAGCGTTTGGTACCGATGAGATTATCGATCTTGTAGTTCGACACAGCAGATGAAAACATCCTTATACCAGTGGGTGTCGTCAGGACTGGGACAGGGTTCCGTCCTGACACTTGCGTTTTAGGAACGAATTCTGACGCATCCGATCTCTTCTCAAAAGTGGTGGGAGGCTGCGGTTCACCTGTTACAACCCCTCTGGGACGCTTTCCGAAGGATAAACGACGGAGTGGTGAGGTGGCGTGACCGTTTCGTGATAAGTCGATTGGGCTGAATTGCGTGTCAGGATGTTTGGCTGACCCGGGTCGGATGGATCCTGTGCCTGATGAGGCATTCCTTCAACGGCGTACACTACAAAGTTGCGTTGGAGGTTGAGCTCCGCAGCGGTAGAACTTGTGTTCATGTGAATCTGGTGCAAGACCATGCGTTGCTCCTCCGTAAGGACCAGGCAGTTGATCTTCACATGCCCGAAGAATCGGCAAATTAAGCAACGAAGGCCTGCGGTTCGCAAGGTGTCCGGGGGTTCTGTGGGTGTCGTCGACGGTCGGTAGTAAGCCCTGAGTATTTGTGCCCTGTAGGGCTTGGTCGGTGGGCGGCTGCCTCGTGGTATGATCGCCGGGAACGGTCCGTGAGCTCGAACCACGAAAGAACTTAGAAATAGTACTTGTGCTCAGAGTCGATGGGGAAGATTGACGGACATCGACGTGAGTACCCACTTGCGCCGGTATGCGCAGGTGGGTACTCACTTCTGTTGGGTTAGAAAATGTTGGGATCCGGCGGGTAAGAAGGGCGTGCCGTCGGGTAGTCCGGTCCGGTCCGGGGCTGGGAGATGAGCGCAAGTCTCCGTCTTCGGCCTGCAAACGCCAACACGTGGTGATTATGGTCGACTGAGTCAATCATGAGCGCGTTTCTTTTTAGCTTTAGATGAAGCTTGCCGCTCACGCTGGTTAGCGCAGTGAGTATCCCCGTAGCTGTGCGCCATCGACACCAGATCGTAGATGGTGAGGCTTGAGTTCGTCGAGAGCGCTTCGCATGCCAGGTGTTGAGCGTGCAGACGGAGATCATCAACGCAGATTGGAACTAACGCGAAATTGGCGAAAGCCTTGCCGGAACGGATGGCATTTTTTCGCAGACGCATCGCAAACTTCTCCTCCGTCTCTGCCGAGTCTTGCGTCATATCGGAAGCCTCCCTATAAGACTTGAAGACTTCACCCTCACGGGTATATATTAGTAGTAACCACTGTAGGACCTCGGGTAAGATTGTATGGAATCAACGCCGGGGTGCGAACCCCTGAACGTATAACCGTTTTAGGTGAGGAACGCCTCCTGGGATTCATCCCTGAGGACATACTTGAGGAGGGGTAACGCCACGTCTTCCAGCCCTCCACTGCTGTTGCACGCGCCAGCGTAATTCTTCAGGAAAGACAGCCCGGCGATACCGTCCTTTTCGGTAAAGGCGGATAACTGCGTGCATTATTTCACGCATTTCGCGATCTCTGCGATCTCCGCGGCGAGTTTCCGGTCAAACACAAGGTCGATTTCGAAGATTAATCTGTAGAAACGGTAGGACAACGCAGTGTTGAACAACTCATTCAGAAGCGTGATCTCGCCCAAACCCGGATAGTAAGGTCCGTTCCCGTTTTCAGCGCGGGTTGCGAATGAACGGGGCTCCTTGGCAGGGTGTGAGGCGCCCCGCTCCACGGGTGTTCGCCTTTCCCCGTAGTGCGCCAGGGTCTGGGAGATGGGAAACTCCTAGGGTTCGGCCTTGTTCGGTATCCGGGCCTCCAGTTCGTTCTCGAAGAGCCCCTGGAGCTGCGGGATCACCTCCTCTCTCACGGCCTCGGTCAGTGCGCAAAAGCAAATGCTACCGTTTCGCGGCCACGCATCCACGCGGGATTGATGAATAGTGATAGCAATTTCTTCCTGGACGAGTTCTCGTATGTGGTTCATCGTAACAGGAGTCGACGGTACCACTTCTTCATACGTCCTCGGAGCTTCTGCACCTTACGGTGGTAAAGGTTGTTGTCGCAGAAGTGAGTAGGTCGGAGAAATGTGGGCCGGGGGATGCAGCGGCGTGGCTGTCTGGACAGTAGGGGGTACAAGCCGGTGGAAGACAGCGCTTGCGACAGAGCGGGAACGGTGTTGATGTCCTGATTGAACCGCTGTCACCAAAGCCTGATGAGTCCTGGTGGGGACAGCTGGCAGAGCAGGAAGCTTCACGGGCGGTGGTTGTACACCCATGGCGCTCTATTCAAGGGTTCCTATGGGTTGTACGTGATAGGGCCAAGTATTTTCGGGGAAGGCCCACGGCTGGAGAGACTCGTTCTCAATCAGAGAAAACAACACACCCCACATCATCAGCAACAGTCTTTACTTTAAAGCAGCAGCTTGTTTCAACCTGGCACAATCGCCATCTAGCGCGCCTCGCGTTTTCCTCCCAAAAGTCTCAGCACGGACCAGCCGCTCATCACCGGAGCCCATTTGGGCCAAACCATTCGTCTCTATGATAGAGGTTACCATTCTGACCTATCAAAATAGGGGAATAATGTGGGAAAACGTTATTTTGATTCCCCTTCTGAGAAACATTTGATGTTAATTGTAATTAGGCCACTTTATTTGGGGGTTTCGGGTCCGAAACCCCGCGAATCCCTCATTTAGGGTACAGGGAAAACTTGGAAATTGCGCCACGGTGTCGTGGGTTGGATTAGTATCTTAGAAGGAAGTACATGCAGAACACGTCTTTAATGTCCTTTTAAACAGGTAATAATCAAGACTCCTCGGCGGTTTAACCTTTGCGTCAGCCTTGTCGCCTGTGGCACATCCTTCCGCATGGCATCACGCTTGATGGACTGCACGCAGGCCGAGTCTCGCTTTGGTGCATATGGGGGTTGCAGCGAGGCTGTTGCCTCCGAGTAAACTCGGTTCGTCTGCGCTTACGCCCTTCAGATTGTTTCGGACTTGCTGCGGGACGTGTGGTGTTTCTCCATCGCCTTCGATGGTTCCACACACCAGGGACTATCTTACTTGGACGTCCGTGTGCGCTTTGTGCTCTCCAGCAAGTTGTTTAACTTTCATATGCTGGCGATCCCGTTGTTCGAGAGACACAACGGCGAAAACATGTTCGAAGTGCTGTCGCGCTTTCTGGATGCCGTTGTTTCCGATTGGAGGCGCCAATGCATTGCGGTGTCGACGGATGTTGCGAGGAACATGACCGGGCGTTGTCAAGGCCTTGTTACCCGAATGCGCCAGGTCTGTGTAGGAGGACTGGTTCGCA